>WWPM01024199.1:9580-61138 GCA_023279145.1 Glomeris maerens | reverse complement strand
CAGGACGAGCGGACCACGGCTTCGGACTTCAACGCGGCTCTGGACGTCAACACTGTTTCGGATTTGGTGACTGTATCGTGGCCAGGGCATTTGGTCACTATAAATCTCTATGATTGTTGTTGTTGATTTAATTTTGGCAGGACTTTTGTCCAAGGGGTTGTTAGAAATTAAATACTTGGAGTTTGGCTATTTGTTGTTTGTGTGTTTTGACCCCGAGGATGACACCACTGTTGAGGTGAGTGTCACAAATGTTTACAGCGTATTGTTTAATAAATCGCATATCAAATCTATCAATAAATGTAGCGATAGCATATAATATGAACACGAGCTAACTCTACTAGCACAGTAAATCGTTCGTTATTACAAGTATATATGAAACTTGTTTTGTCCGTATTTATTGCTATACGAAGTTCTGTACATCGCCGCCGGTCGCGCCGCCGTCCGTCGATCGTTGCTTATGATAAACGAATGTGAAACTCATGTGACTCGTTTATCCCTCCGTTGGGCGCGCCCTGCCTGAGAGGCCAGCAAAACACGTTTCCAAACACCTCCCCTCCGCCTGTGTTCGAAATGGGTCGCCCATCCTAATAGCTTCCTGACCCAGGGTGGTGCTTAACGTGCTCCACTTCAGAAGTTTGCCAGTCTTCACCAGGCTTATCTGGACCACTTCTGGCCTGAAGCAGACCGCGCCCGATCGCGTAATATTTTCGAATATAACTTTTTCAATATTTTTTCGCAAATTGTTTAATTTACTGAATACAAATCGATTCTGCATTGTAGTTTGCCTGTAACTTCAAAAACTAGTGATTTTTTGGCCTTGGCCTCTCAGGCCGAGCGCACCTGATCACATACAGCAAGCAATAAACATATTTTTTCCTAAGAAATTGACGTGCTATAGAAGGCCAAGTCATTTTAGTTTTGAATTGAAATGGTTTTTGTCATGAAAATCGGTCTTTTTTGAATGTATATAGTTTGACTTGAATTTGAATGCTGTATGGCTAGCTTTTCAGGTACTGATTACAACCCCTAATGTGTGATAACCCCCTTAAATTTGGCAATGCATAGTGTTGCCACACCTGGTCGAACTACCCACAACATTTGTTTCCCACTTTTACAATTATTTAGTGTATTATTAGTACAATTTGGAAAACCCTCGTGTGAAAAATGACAATTTCTTTTGTTTCAGTGTAAACTTGATACTGTTATTGAAATAGAAAATTTTTCACATCAATTTGGTATATTCTCTTTCTCTAGATCCCAGCAAAGCTGCCCTATTGACGTTTTTAATTTATTTTGATTAATGTGGGGGAGGGAGTCAAAAATGGGAACCAGGCCTCTCAGGCAGGGCGCTACCCTGCTTGTTCCAAACAGAGGCGCACCCGACGGAGGGTTATATTAACTCTCACTCCGTCCGCCTGTAGCGCTACCGTCATTACTCGTTTCTCATTGCGTACCATGCTAGGACCAGGGAAACAATAAAACCGCATCCCAATAAGCGTCAATAATCCCTTGGCTCCGCCTAAGCAATTGTTGTATTTTGTAAAAATACCAGGTGGCTCACTGATTAAAATCAGTTGAGCAGCTGCCTTGTGCAGCAGTACTAGCCTCTACAGGGCAACGCCTAATAAATATATTGTCAAGGTGAATAAATACTGTATGTGTGTCCATTTGCTCAAACCCTGTCTTGGGAAATAAAAGCCCAAACCAGGCTTGTGGTATATATTACTCCCTTGACTTGTATAAGCCCGAAACCCTGACCGACGGAAGCGGACATCGGACTTCGTCAAGGGATCGACTTCAATCTAACCGAGCATCAGCGACGACGCAGCAATCCTCCTGCAGGATTCGTCCGAGATCTCCGAGCACCGCGTCGACACGCCATCCAGGAGCCATCAGGGTCACGCATCGGATACATCGCCAACCAGCCGCTCTACTCCAGGATGTCGCAATGCAGTGGTCATCAAGGACCCCGACGCCTCGCCAAGCTGTACGAACTGTTCGCCCTCCTCGAAAAGCACCGTCAGCGGCCAGTCTTCCCGACGCCAAGAGGACTTGAGAAGCGCCCAGCCACTGTGGATCAACGTTACCTCGGGGACGTCGCAGTCTACTAGCCGTCATCGACCCGACCGTTAGGAGGAACACCCACAACCACGAGAATAAATACAACTGTGTACCCACCAGCCAGCCAACACAGCGCTGCATCCACGAAGAGAGCCGGGACACAACGCATTACGATCCCAAGACTTGAACTCCTCAGTTGCCTTGTGGGATCTCACCTTCTGCAGAGTGCGGTGGGAGCCCTAAACCGAACCATTGGTTCGGTTTATCTATGGTCGGACTCTACCGCAGCTTTAGCTTGGATTGAACGTGATAGTGATTAGGGAACTTTTGTAGGCAACAGAGTAAGAGAAATACACCGACTCACAAAAGGTTGGATATTGCAGCATGTGCCAGGTGAAATAAACCCTTGCAGATCTACCCTCTCGTGGATGCAGTCCCAGTAAATTGATAGAGACGAGATGGTGGGAAGGTACAAAATGGTTACGGGAGTCTGAAAAAACCTTGCCCGAAGATCATAGAGAAATAAGAGTGGAAGAAATCGCTTTGGAGATCAAGAAAACTGCAGTTAACATGATTATGGACATTCCACAACCTAGATTTTCCTCTACTGAGAAAAATGTGCGAGTCGCAGCGTATGTCAGACGATTTGTGAACAATTTGAGAAACAAGACGCAACAATTTAGTATTGGGGCTATCATCCACCCCGACTCCACATGAAATGGGCAAAGCTACCGGAGATCTACTGGAAGTCATTCAAAAACGCCACTTTGGTAAGGTTCAAAAATCCCCTGGTTGTGGATACAAAGAGACAATGAAGACGGCCTTTTACACATAAAGACCAGACTCGATTTGAAACCAGAGTGGGATTTGTTGAAGTTCCCAATATTTCTTCCAAAACAAGACCCACTGGTGGGCCAATTAATTCTGGACGCACATCAAAAGTTACTTCATGCGGGCACACAATTAGTTCTCAGTTCATTGAGAGAAAAATTTCGGATTTTAGGAGGTCGCAGAACCATCAGTCGCATCTTGCGACAATGTGTCTTGTGTAGAAGACACAATACGAACGGAATAGAGACTAAACCTACACCTCTGCCTCTGTGCCGAATTGAGTCAGTATCTGCATTTCAAACTACTGGAGTAGACCTAGCAGGACCGATATTGATGAAAGGTGGAAAAAAAGCATGGATCGTGCTATGCACGTGTGCTGCCTACCGAGGTGTCTTCTTAGATTGGGTACCATCTCTGGGTGTGTACGATTTCTTGGACTTATTGGAAAAATTCTGCTGCGAAGTGGGCTGTCCAAGTACAGTGTATAGCGATAACGGCACAAACTTTGTGGCAACTGAGACTCCGATGAAGAAACTGAAGTGGAAAAGTGTGATAGAGAGATCAAATAATAAACACATCCGATGGATCTTCAACCCCCCCCCCCCCCACCCTGCACAGCCTGGTAGGGAGGATGGTGGGAGAGACTTATTCGTACCGTGAAAAATTTGTTGAGGAAAATGTTAGGGACGGCTAAACTTTTACCTCGAGACTTGAACAAACGTTTAACAACTGTCTTATATGTGATGAACAGTCGGCCATTGACTACCATAACCGAAGACCCGGAAGATCTTCGACCACTGACTCCCTTTATGTTTATACGTGATTTGCCAATGGCGGGATTTCCTGAGCAAGAACATGTTATGCAGAGAGACTTGCAAGATGCCGACACGAAGGTCTCTACTCTCTACATTGAGAGCAGCTTTAAAGGCACGTTTTTGAAAGGAATACAGTGCGCGCCCGTTATAAGACACCCAAAAGTCTTTTGGCTTTAGTGTTTAATAACGAGAAATGTCTGATAACCGTTACAAGAAACATAGTGTTTAATAACGGGAATCTTAAGCAAAAAATCACTTTTAATTTAGGTAGCTTGCTATGGGCACTTGTACTTTAGGAATCATCAAAAGCTTGCTTTCAATTGCATGAAGTCCATCAAAAAGACATGAATCGCCATTGCGAAATTGTAAGAATTGCTTCAGTTTTTCAATGCAGAACGTAGCCTCACTAGCGGACACAACTTGAGGCTCATCGACTTCTATTTGAGGACCATCGACTTCAAGATCACTATCACTCTCCTCAAAAAGTACATCGATAGACTCTATATTAAATATTTCATTTGTGACCGCACAATCATCAATTGCAGCATAAGCCTCTAGAGATGGTGGGAGATCATCTCTGAACGCTTCTTGGGCTTCGGACCAAACGTCATCAGACAGAGGTTTGACTTCGGAAATTTCTCCTGTGACAACCTTTGAGTGAACAAAGCAGTTGTGAATAGTGTCTGCTGTAATCGACTGATTGCCTTTCGCCCGCCATTGCTATGAGTAAACAAGTTTCACGAGCTTAATTGAAGCTGTCACCACTGCATGGCGCTGCATTCGATCCGAGGTGTGTCTAATATCGAGTACAGCTGAGCATATTCTGTGCTCGCCAACATGTGTTTAGCAACGAAAAGTCATATAACGAGGTGCCTTATACGAGCTCTTTCTAACATTAGGATCAATGGGAATGACATCGGGACTTTGCTTCAGGTGTCTTGAAACGCGAAGTGTCTTAAAACGCGTGCGTACTGCATCTTGCACAATTGGTACAACAGAAAAGCGGTAGGGGATGTTGTACTGATGGAAGTCCACACCAAAAAGCGATGTGAATGGCCCATGGCAGGAATAATCGAACTGATCCCAGGCAAAGACAGTCAGAAGAGAGTAGCTCGGATCAGAGTAAGGAATGGCGAATTGCTACGCCCGCTGCAGTGACTTGTCCTCTTGGAAGTAAACGGACCACGCAGAAGCGAAGTACCTCTTGAAAGTGTGGGAAAAATTAAAGAAGACACTTCACCAGAAAAAGAGGACGTTCGCCCCACGGAAGCAGTAGCAGTGCGATCTGGCAGAAGAACAAAGCAGCCAAACACATACGGCGATTGGGCATATAACAATGTATCTTCTTCTGTTCGAGTTTCTGATTTTATTTTGTCTAAGCATTTCCAAGACTTTTCCTATAATAGTCAGGAAGCACATCGTGACCAGTGGAAGTAGCCCAGGGCATCGCAGCCACCAGCGACGTAGCCTCCAGCAGGACCGTCCAGCACCTCGAGCCCACAACTTGCTGAGCAACGAGCCAGACACCGCATCCCCTTGGACAACGCAGTCATCTAGCTGCTCTTCTCCATGGACCTTTGCAACTACGCAGACTACTTGAGAGTTTCCAGAGTCCTTGTAAAGCTGTCCGAACCATTTACCACTGTACTATTCTTATGGTACTCAGTGACGAGGAAGATTGACAGGACCAGACTTTCTGTTTGCTCTGCAACTGAGAGACTGACCTCTTGTCTCTAGCTGCAGTGGTTTTTATTAGAAACAAGGAAACCACATGCTAGTTCTGCAAGTAATTAATTGTAACAAAGGAACAAGATCAAGACAACAAAAGAACAATTAGGTGACTCATTATCATTGGAACATGACAATACTCCCAAGCAAAGGAAAAATCAAAAGGGAGAATAGGTAAGACGTTTTGGTTGACGCCGATCGCGTTTTGGTTTCAGAGCTCTTGGTTCTTCTGTCTCCTCAGTATACTGTCCTGAGGCGCAGGGCGCTACAGAGGGAGGCAGTAGACTATCGGTTGGTCACTCATCTGCCAGTTGGGCATCAGCTTTGGGTAGAGACTCTTGACCTACGGGCTCAGTAGTCCTTTGTAGTGGCGTGTCAAAGAGGGGTGAACTAGGACCGTCGTCATCGAAGTCCACTTGTGGATTCGGTGCTGACAGAGCGACTCCGAGAAACTTTTAGATAAACGACGAGTTCCTAGACACAAGATGACCATCCCGTTGTAACGGCCCGGTTTCCAACCGGCCTTACAAATGGCCAGGCCCGGTTTTTAATCAGCCTGCAGATGGCGTGGTGGCCTACTGGCCACCTCTTTTGGCAAGGTTGATGACCCAAGGCCAAAGGCCAGCAGTGGCATGAGAAATGCCAATGCCTCTTTGGCCAAAGCCCAATGGTTTCTCCCAAGGTCGCGTTGCACCTGTGGAAGAAAAGGCGCGGTCACGGCCAATTCGCAGCTTGATAGGGCTTCGGCCCGCCCTATCAAGCGTGGCATAGGCAAGCCACTAAGGGCATGTGGCCGAGGGTCGTCCAAACACCCTGCCTGCCCCTTTTGTTTAACTATAAAAGGAGGCGCAAAGCAATGCAAAGGAGACACAACAACTTGATGTGTAGAGTCAAGCCTCATACACTAAGTGTACAGAAAGAGACTCACATAGGACCTTGTGTCCTATAACCTATAGGCTCTCACCTATAGGCAAATAGGCTCAGAAAGGTAGGAAAAGGGTTGAAGTGAATAACTCACCTTTTTCCATATACACCTTTTGAAGTGTAGGATTGAGTGCAAACTCTCCCTCTTCCACCCCTTCTAAATAGAAGTAGTTTGAGGGAGACGATCGTAAGTGGTTGCTCCCAGTGCTCTTTTTATTTAGTGTATGTGAGTGTTGAGTAGTATTGCACAAACCCATAGCGTAGACTTGGGATAGTGCAATACAGCACAAGGGTATCACCTACACCTTCCCCTTTTAATGAGGGATAATTCCTTACAAAGGTCGACGTTTTACGGACCTAAGTATTGAAGGATCCCAATATTGTTAGGGATCATTCCAGTAGAAGGTTGATGTGGTAACCGACGTGTAAATACTCTCACTTTGGGCATCTCTGTCAGAGCTCCAGTGCGGCCATTATTGTAGTGGTGTGAGAATTAAGTCACACATTACATAACGGCCTCGGCCCAAGAAGCATTCTGTAATTGTTGTAATAAATTGTCTATTAGGGCAATTATTTAGCATTTGCAAGTGTGTTGCGGAAAGTTACGGTGGAAATAAATAGCAGTTTGTTAAGTAGAACATTTGTTGTGGTTTTTGCGTTCTTTTGCGCGTTAGTAACAAAAGGGTTTGTTGCAATTGGCGAGCCTACCAGGATCGGCTAAAATAACTGTCAATCCTGAGACGCCTGAACTTGGAGGTAGCCAAGTAAGGAAGTCTAGCCTGACATTGGCTTGTGGTTTTTTAGTAATTGGATCAAGTCTAATTGAGGCTGAAGAAATGCACAATAGCAGATAGAAAAAACCCGAAGCCCGTGTCTACGCACATGGGCATGGCCACGAGAGCGAAGACGCAGGCAGCGACCCCTATGTTTGGAGGTGGCGCTACTGAGCCTTTGCCGGCAGCTATGGCAAGTACGTCCAGAGGTGAAGGGGCAGCTGAGGTGGCGCGGACAAGAGTGCCTCGGCCACCAAGCCAGGAAAGCGCGGCCGCTCGCGGTGCGTTACCGGCCGCTGCGGAAGCACAAGACAACGTGCAAATGATCGATTTACCCCACCCTGGTCCAGTTTGTTCGCGTTCAGCCAGTTATGCTTCCCAGCATGACCCCACACCACTGATGGCCGCCTATACCAATAGTCCTCGTGCAAGATCTCAGGTGGTGCGGGATGAATTTGACCCATTGCATACGCCGTTGCGTCGCAGTTCGGCTGCGAGCAGCGCCCATGCAGCAAGTCAGACCACGCACACTTCCGTGCGTCGGCGCGTTCTAACGCTTGCGTCACACTAGCTCCTGCTACACATGATGTCGACCTAGACATCCGAGCGTTGGGTTTGGTGGTCGGCTTGTCCAGTGAAGAAGTCACAGCAGCAAATGTACATGAACGTGTACGCGAGCTGCAGCAAATAGCCGAAAGACATGCCCGGCACCTATCCCGCTCGTCATATGTGTCGCGTTCCTCGTATTACGGCAGTGCTCGTTCAGGCGCCCCCTCGAGTACCCGGACGAAAGCAGGTAGAAGAGGGACCATCATCCCACCTACCGGCCAGACCTCGGTGCGCGGCAGCATGGACTGCGCGGCCGGGACAGCGTCTGGCTTGGGACGGTCGGTCGAGCAACCCCTGGTGCGAGCTGCAATGGTAGAAGGTCCTGGACCTGCCCACCGTGCGAGGTCAGCCACAACTGCCACGGACTTAGGTCCTTACGTACCTAGTCAAGGGGGACAGCTACCTTTTTCACTGCCAGGAAGCCGACCTAGAAAGCAACCCGTGGCGGCGAAACTTTCCACCTATGCAGGGAAAGTGAGCGCAGCGGCTCTTGATTTTACCAGGGACATACTGCGGTTCGCCGGCATCTACGGCTATTCAGAAGCCGAGTTTATGGCAACCGTGGTACCCCTAGCCTTGGAGGGAAGGGCGAGGGACTGGTACGAGTTCCAACGCGGATTTCCCGCTTGGGACCCGTTCAGGCGTGCCTTCCTTCGACAGTATTTGCCGGCGGAATTTGCGCAGGGGGTGGCAGCAGAGCTTGACGTTAGGACCCAAGAACTCAATGAGCCGCTGTCCCACTTCGTGATGTCAATCGAAGAATACTTCGCGATACGTTATCCGGATGCGCCGCAAGAAATGCGACTGGAGAAGATGTTGCGGCAAGCTCACCCGGAATACCGGAAGTTGCTTGTGGGCCGTCGGTTCAACTCGATTTTTGAGTTGGCAGACATGGCCTCAGAGTTCGATGCCCTGGTCACTACGAACCAGGTGTATAAACGCCCCCTCTACCAGACAAGCTGATCCTGAGAAAATCAGCTTGGACCGCTGACAAGCAGGCCGTCTTGCAGGCCCAGCAGTCAAGTGAGACCACCAGAGATGAGAGGCTCAGAGATGGTCCGGTGCAGAGAAAGCCGCCCCAAGGGCAGGCTAACGGCGCTCAAGGCCACCCACAAAAGCAACAGAGCCAGAAACCAAAGGGGAATCCTCAACAGCAGAAGAACCAGGCACAACCTAGAGAGAAGCCGGCATGGCAGAAACAGCAAGCCGCAGAGGTGCCAGCATCTAAGCCCAAGGCTGATGATGGCTCGCCGGTCACTGCGGCCACTGACAAGAATCAATGCTACAAATGTAAGCAAGAAGGTCATTGGGCCAGGGATTGTCCCCAAGGTAAAACCGCCCAGTCAAAAAACTGATTGAGCTGGCCGCCGATGATGCATCGAGCCGGCCGGCCTCCTCTCAGTCTATGATAAGCGAAGGGAGGCGAATGGCAGTAACTCCCCCGTTGACAGCATATCGTGGTCTTTGTGGCAGCCTAGACAAAGACCAGGCGCCATTGATAGAAATTGAGTTAGCTGGCCGCCGAGTGGTCGCACGTATCGACCCAGGCACTTCCTGCTCTCTTATTGACCACGCGTTGTGTGCAGCACTTCCGTGGGCTAGTATTGATAGCACAATAGAAGTACGGCTCGAGCAAGTCTCGGCCGTCACCAGGGCAGTCGGTGTGGCTCATATAGAAGTGCGTTGGGCCGGAGGTTCACGGCAGCAACCGTTTTACATATTGGAGAACGCCAAAGTCCAGGTTATTTTAGTGTGCGATTTTTTGCGCAAGGCGCAAATCGTGCTCGATGTGGCAAATGGGGCCAGGTCTTCCAGGGAACTCCCAGGACAGGAAGTGCCGTTTGTTACGAGGGTGGATGTTATGGCGTGCTCGGCCGAGGAGGACCTGAGCTGGCGAACACGCGTTGAGAAATCCATATGTCCCCCGTCGCATAGGGAAAGGCTCATGGATGTCCTGCGTGATCACTCAGGCACGTTCAAACATTACCCTGGCATTACTAAAGGGGTAAAGCATGCCATCAACACCGGTGACCACCGACCGATCAAGATTCGTATGAGGCCGATGACGGACGCTAAACGGGCGGTCCTTGAAGATCAGCTCGACGAAATGATCGGACAAGGGGTCATCGAGAGGTCAAACAGTCCATGGGCATCACCCATCGTGATTGTGATTAAAAAAGGTGGGACTTATCAGTTGTGTGGCGACTTTCGCGCGCTCAACGCCATTAACGTGTCCGATCAATACCCCATGCCTCGGATTGATGAGATATTGGCACGGTTGGGACGAGCGCGGTTCTTTACCACACTCGATTTGTTCCGGGGTTATCTGCAAGTAAAGATGGACGAGACGGTCAATGCAAAGACTGCATTTCAGACTCCGAGGGGACTCTGGCAGTTCAAGGTCATGCCGTTCGGGTTGTGGAACGACCCTGCAACTTTCCAAAGACTGATGGATGACGTACTAGGTGCGGCTTCATGGAAACATGCGATGGCCTATCTAGACGACATCATCATCTTTTTGGAGACCATCGAAGAGCACACAACCCACCTCCGGGACGTGTTGGACAGATTGGCTGCATTTGGGCTGACCGTGCATCCAGAGAAGTAACAGCTCTTTGTAACCGAGATTGTCTTCTTGGGGCACGTATTGTCTCTGGGTAAGTTATGGCCGGATCCTTCCAAGATTAGCGCGGTGAGGGATTTGTCTTGACCGGCCAATGGGAAGCAGATCCAGCAGTTTCTGGGGTTGACCGGTTATTACAGTCTCCTCGTACCGCACTTCTCGGCGCTGGCAAAACCATTGTCTCGGCTGCTGGCAAAGGACAGCACTTGGACATGGGGAGCAGCACAGCAGGACGCGGTTCTCAAGTTAAAGACTGTATTGTTGGAGACACCGGGAGTGCACCTGCCTAATCTGAATGCAGAGTTCGTGATTCAGAGGGATGCCTCCGGTGTCGGTCTTGGGGCCGTCTTGCTGCAGGAGCGCGAAGGCGTCTTGGCACTGGTCGCTTTTGCGAGCCGGGGACTAACCAAGGCAGAAGCCAACTACTCAGCGCCGCAACTTGAATGCCTAGTGGTGGCCTGGGCCATCAAGAAGTTTATGCAGTACGTAGAATACACGCACTTCACGATCCAGACCGACCATCAGGCCCTGAAGTGGTTAAAGGAGTTAAAGGAACCCACCGGACGGTTAGCGCGCTGGTCGTTACAGCTCCAGGCGCTCACCTATAGGGTGCAATATAAGCCTGGGTCCACCAATAAAATGGCGGATGCTCTCTCTCTCCCGAAACTTAGTAAGGGAGTAAGGGAACCCGACGAGGAAATCCACACAGTGTTGACAGTGGAAACAGTGGTGCCCTATGATGACTACCCCACTGGAGAGGAGTTGTCGAAAGCCCAGCGGTTGGACTCTGAGTTGGGGCTGCTGTTCCATTACGTTTCGACCCACGAGGAACCGGCGGACGGTGGGCTCGTCCGCAAGGTCCTTGGGGCGGCCGAACGGTGCGTCATCGACCGGGAGTCTTACTTTAGTTCTGTCCGTTGTCGGGACTTGATGAGTTAGCGCCGGAAGGGTGTTTGAAGATAGTAGTGCTGGCGGCGTTACGGTACGAGCTAGTCAGACAACACCATGATTCACCGCTGGCAGGTCACTTGGGTAGTGGCAAACCCTATTAGCGGGTAAAGAAGTTACACACTTCTCGGGGGATCAAAGCGGACGTGATGCGCTATTGCCGCGGGTGTCGTGCTTTGTGACGGTTCCGATTTTTTTCTGGATATCGAACCTCCTGGAGTCTTTCCACCGAAAGGATACATCAGTCGCGTAACGTAAATACTGTTCTCTTTCTTGTTTTCAAACGTTCAATCGTTTATTCATGTATAATAAAGAAATACAAACGTTATTCGTACATCCGCACGTAATAATCCCCAGCGATATAAACAAACGGACGCCATGAAGCGATAACGACTACAATTGGTTACAACGCACCAATAGGCGACGACGCTCCGCCTCCGTCGAAAGGTAAAACGCCAATAGCGCTTCTTAAGCCTACCGATAGGCCTAAAAGATCGCCAAGCATGTATAACGTCGATAATAACTATCGATACATGTAACAATAACATATATCTACACGTTTCTACGCTAAATACGCTCCGAATCGTTCGATATTATGTATAGTAATCGTTTTATCTCTATATACCGTCTTAACGCTATACGTAGTACCGCACTACGCCACCGTCGGTGACACCGTTCGTCGTTCGTTTCCTATGGTATCACGAAAGGGCACTTGTGTGATATCGTTTACTGTAACACTCACTTCGTCCGCCTGTAGCGCCACCGTCGTTACTCGTTTTCCATAGAGTCCTATGCTGGACCAAAAGGGACAAAGGAACCACATTCCGATCGACGTCATTAATCCTTTTGGTCCCTCCTCTACCATTGTATTTTCTAGTATAAATACAGGGTATCTCACTGTGTAAAAGCAGTTGAGCAGCTGCCTTGTGCAGTAGTTAGGCCCTCAGAGCCTCGCAAAGGTCCTTAAGACTTTCTGTGCTTATAATCTGTATTCGAAATATACTGCTCAATATTTCTGGTCAAATAAAATATATATAAAACTTATCTTAGACTGTGTATTCTATATATTCAAAATACCGCACTCTCTTTTGCCTGCTCAACACCGGCCGCCGACGTCTCTTCGCTAGACCCTCCAGGTACAGACCGAGACCAGTGGAAGCAGCTCGGGGACATCGCAGCCCATCGACGACGTAGCCTCCTGAAGGACCGTCTAGGACCACGAGCCTACAACCGAGCCGAGCAATGTGCCAGGATCACCGCAGCAGCCCTTCGGACCACACAGACTACTAGCTACTCTTCTCCCTGAACCTCCGCAACTACGCAGACTACGCAGAGTCTCCGGAAGGCTCTTGTACAAGCTGTCCGAACTGTTCACCGCCTACCAGCAGCACCGCCGCAGCCAGTCTACTAGATCGCCGCAGCCTGCTTCTAGAGCCGTCCAGCCACCGCAGGTCACCGCTTCAGGGAGCGCCGTGCAGCCTGTCCGTGTCACCGTGTACACCGTTCTGAGGAAGACCCACAACACGAGAATAAAAATACCATTGCGCACACCACGGAGTTGCCTCAAACTGGCCTACTCCACCTCCAAGAGAGCCGGGATCGACGCAGCTTGTCCGCAGGCGAAGCCCTCTAACAAGCGACCCGTCGGCCTTATGCAGCACATCGAACCCAAAGGTCCTTGGTCGATGGTTGGGTTGGATCTTATGGGCCCCTTATCTAAGAGTCCAAAGGGCCACCTATACCTTCTTGTCACAGTGGATTACTTCACCAAGTGGGTTTGTTTAACCCCACTGCGGTCCGCGAAAGCCCGGCCGATCGCAGAAGCCATGTTTAAGTCGTGCTGCACCTTCGGCTTCCCAGAAATGGTGTTGTCTGACAGGGGACCGCAACTGGTTTCGAGGGTATACGAGCAGATGTGGTTGGCTTTGAACGAAGCCTAGACACACTACTCCGTATCACCCACAAACCAAATTGACCGAGCGCGTTAATCGCGTCTTAGTGTCAATGTTGCGGATGTACACAACTGAACATGTAAATTGGGAATCTAGGTTATGAGAACTTCAATTCGCAATAAACTCGGCAGTGAGTGAGTCCACAGGAGTTGCGCCCTGCGACGTGATGTTAGGGCACTCACTGCAATATCCCTGGAAGCTGGATGAACCAGGTGAGGGCACCGTGGTCTCCAGCGTGGAAGATCTAAAGGCGTTCGCTCACCATTTGCGAAGTCGGCTGGCAAAAGTGTACAAGTTTGTCGCGGACAACTTGCATGGGGCCAGCGATAAGCAAAAGGCGCACTATGATAAAAAAACGCCGGGTTTACAAGTATCAGGTTGGGGACGAAGTGTGGAAATCAACCCATGTGCTGTCCAACGCCGCAAAGGATTTCTCAGCTAAGTTAGCACCCCTCCAGGAGAGACCGTTTGTGATCACGGACGTGCTCGGGGAGAACGTAGTGCGGCTGCAGGACTTGGAGTGCAAGGCGCGGACAGATCCGATCAACACATGCGAGTTGACCCCGTTTGTTGATCCGGTGCTAGAAGGGTCGCTGATTACGACGCCACCCAGACTTGACCGGGGTCGCCCTAAACAGGCGAGCCATCCCTACAACCTGAGAAGTGCAAAGTAAAAGTCCTTACTTTGCACGGCCGTGTTTGTAGTTGAAATCGAAGGGTAAATGGACTTCATATTCAACTCGAACAGGTGAACCCTGACATAAATAGATGAGCGTAGGTTGGGTTAAATTGGACTCCACACTCATTTTTTATGTGCAGAAAACCAAATGGTGCAGCTGATTGTGCATGTGTGACGGAAGGGTAAATTGGACTCCCAGTCTGCACAATTGGCGAACAAATAGGCACAATGTGCGGAATAAAGATTTTCTGTACGGCCGTTGTTTGCAACTGGAGCTCAATGACAGGGCCATTGACTGCAGAACAATTGCAAATAAATGTCACAGATGCCATTTGCAGTAACGTGTCGATTGGGTAAAATTGGACTTCACACTTTTTGCATAATGGCAGTGCCATTTATAAACGGCAAAGGAAGTGCTGTTTTTTAAATGAGTGGCGATGGGTAAATTGGACGCGCAGTCATTTTTAAAATAGCGGGGAACTTGGCCAAGCTAAACCCAATTCGGAAAATTAGTAGTCTGACTAGCGGAAAAAAGGAGTGACTAGCAGACATGATTTTGAATTAAAAGCATGAGTTATCGTACAGTGAAGCGCGTAAGGCGAGGCCGGGAAGCGCGCCGTGACGTTATCAGGGCTGACGAAGATCGGCAAGCGATCGGCGCTAGGCCTAACCGCTTAAGCGTATCTGCACGTGGCGTCAAAACGCATTATGCCGAGCGATAACAGACGGTCGGATTAAAAATCTGATTCGACCATCGTGTTGCGGATGCAAGTTTAAGTGGGGTTTGCCACTTTCCCAATATGAAAAAATCGTTTGTTGGTTTGAAAAAGCCAGAAACGGCGAGTTTGTCGTAGTTGCCAATCGAAAAGGGTTAGCAACGAAAACGACTCCCAAAACGGCGAAAACTGCCTAAAATTATGAAAAACTGGTAGAGCTTTGTTAGCATAGTCTACTTTTATTTGTAGGATGTGCATTTTCGCTCCCGAATCTCGTTATAATTGCAAAATCGAGTGCGGTCGTATCGGCGTAGTTCCGACGCTAACCGCCAGGTGGCGCATAGACGGTAAATATTAACACCCGTTCGGAGGCAAATAAAAGGGAACGGTGATGATATTTATTTGATTTGGAAGTGTAGAAACTTTGTTTTTACAGCATAGGAAAAGAAATAAGTCAGCACAAATGCGCAGGAAAATATAAAGGGCACAATTGTATTTTTGGTCCTAAAAATAAACTTTGTGCCTGTTCCTGGACTTGTTTTGATCGTAGCGGTCAGCGAACTTGCCGATGACGCCTGTCGATCACCCCTGTGCACGTGGCGACCATGCCACGCCCATTCAGCCTTTGATTGTCCAATGCAGACTTAGGTCCGGTTGGGGTGGAGTTACGTTGATAAAAACAGAAGACAGAGCGTGCAAGGGCCCCTTTCTCACCTGTATTCTACAGTAGAAAGTGTCCTAGCTGTCAGATCTGCTTCTGCACGATATCGGCGCTTCTCTTCCTGTGTTTTTACTGCAATCAAGGGATTCTCCGAGTGAAGTTAGGACAGAATTAATTATGCATGTCCGTTCTTTTGAAGTGTGGATGCGGCAATCGCATCTGTCGTTCAGCCGATTGTAGGGCGCGGTAAACGCGTGGTGGGCGCGGTAAACGGCCGCACACCATGTGGTTACCGCTCTCCGGTCGTCCCACCGCTACGCATGGTTTTCGCCGTGCAGTCGGCTGGGGCGATCGATAAAATATGAGCGCGGCGGCCGTTCGCGGCAATGATGGGAATTAAATCGCGTGTCTGTTAAACACCCTGCATGTTTTCCGCGCTAAATGCGCTGCGGCAAACGGCTTTTTGCCGCGCGCCGTGCGTTTTTACGTTGCGGTTAATGCTGCATGGGCGCTACACCACACGATGTAAATGGCATCGGTGCCGGTGAAGCGGCGCGGGTTTTCTGCAGTTGCGTCGGCGGAAATTTCGAGCCAGCTCGTTATTCCACGGCCGCGCATGCTAGCCTCGTGCGTTCTCGGCGCGCGTCTGTGGCGCAGCTTGGTGGGGATGTTCTGCAGCGATTCATGTGTCGCCGGAAGCGATGGTGTGCGCCACTAGTGGTTCACACCACGTGGAAGGGGTAGCGTGGTCGTTGTGGGGAGCGCTGCTTTGCTGCGTTGCCGATGCGTCGTCGGGGCGCATGGGGCGACGCATGTACGCCTCGTAGGGAGTCGAGCTGCGCTGCGACTTCCGCCTCGCCCCTTCACAACCCCCGGCGCGTTTATTAATTTCAAATTGTTACCAGCAAGTATATTTCTTTCATTGCAGATGTCCTTCAAGATGTTTGGTTTTGCTTTGATCGAGGTGAGCCGGTCGAGCCCGCTACCCACCACGGAAATGCGGATCGTGCCTGATCCGGAGCAACCGCAGCGGCTGTATTCCCACGCGGAAACTCTTGAGATGGTCGGTCGCGCCCCGGGGTTGGTGTGGCTGGAACCCAGCTCCCATCGTGCCTGGGCGTCCGCTACCCATGCGCCTTGCGAAGAGTCGTTCGCGGCTCCGGTGCCGGCGTAGGCACTTGCGGACCCGGCCGATTTCGATGTTCCACGGTGGTCCGGGGGTGTGTTGCGCCCGGTCTGCAGGGAGTGCTGGGAGATGCCTAGGACTACCAAATTCCCACGCCTGCCACTTCTGGTAACGGAGTGGCTACAGACCGGACCCTCCTCTTCCGCCCCGTCGGACTCAGCGATCTTGGCCTTCCCGGAGAAGGACCCTGAGGACCTCACGCTCAGCCATATGGACACGACCTCGGCGTCACTGGAGACGGGTTTTGCCGAACCTCCACCGCCACCCGTCGTGCTTCCTAACCCGTTCTTCGTCAAGCGGCGGGGGTCAGCCCTCCTGATGGCGGAAACAGTCACCTCGGCTGAGAGACGTCGCATGCGACAGTCCTTGCCCCGCAATGTCCGCCACAACATCCGCCGGTCGGAGCAACGGGCGGCCAAGAAGATGGCGCCCTTGTCACCGGTGGATACGCGGCCGTGGTCAGAAAGATGCCCAACACCACCGGACATGCATGAGGTTCCCCCGACACCCAGTCAGGAGGTACCGGTAGAAGCCCCTGCGAGCAAGGCGCGTTACGCCTCTAAATCGCCGGCCGCAGCGGCAGCCGGTACCAGGCCCAAGTCTTCGAGCGCTAGGGGAACGCGACCTGCTCAGCCGCCTGCCTCAACCCGAGGTGAGGGTTGGCACCAGGACAACCCCCTAACCGCGACCACAAGATCCGCCCTGTCGCCTGGGTGCGGATGTGGCGAGAGCTTGGGCGGGTGAGTGTCTCGACCGACAGGCCGAAAGAGTTCCTGCTCCGAGTCGGCGGCCGAAGGCCGCCGAGGGTGTGCTGCCCGAGCGAAGGAACTCGATTCCTGTTAGGCCCTCACCGGTTGCGAGTCAGCACTCAACCCCGGGTTCGTGGACATCAGGCCTGGGGAAGTTGCGGCAGACCAAGCCCTCTGCCATGCCAACGGAGACTAAGACTCTTGATCGGACAGCCCTTGCCAGATTGTCCGTCAGGATGAGCCTGTCGTGGGGAGTGAGCGAGTCGGGGAAAGCGAGATTGCCAGCCTCGGCCGCTCAGCGTAGGTGGGAAAGCACTCCCCCTGCACAACTCCCCAAACCGGAGCTAAGGCGACCAGCTCCGGTCGGGCCGGTCGGTAGTTCTCTGGGTCCGCTGGCGAAACAGGCACGCTACTCTGGGTCTACGTGGACGGCCGTTTCCCGTAGTTCGGTCTGCGACCTGCGCAGCGACCGCGACAGGCCAGAAGCGGTAACCCGACGGGACGAACCTCGGCGCAGGATAGCGGATCTTCCCTTTCTGCGCCTGAAGCCTTGGGCATCGCCGTTGGGTGTGCGGATCGTGCAGGACGAACCTGGGCCGGTTGAAGACGTTGTGACCACCGCGTTCCAGCTGTTACCGGCCTCAGCCAACCGAATGACATGTGAAGAGGGCGTTCAAGCAGTGCCTAAAAACCGCTCGGCGCAGACGACAGCGATCCCAGTAGGTGTGGGAGGTGTTATCCTTCTGCAGCGCCCGATTGTGGACGCAGCCCCGTATCCGCACCTTAGCCTGACGGTTTACTGCTGGCAGGTGCGACTGAACAAATGGGTCCGTCTGGCTCCCACAGTTATGGCTGCACCTCCGGCTGGGCCTAATGGTGATGGGGAGGTACCGGGGTTGAGGCAGTCTTTGGCGGGGTTCTTGGCAACCCAGGGTGTTCTCCAGAAGGAACGGGTTCCGCAGCAGCTGGCGCTGTCAATCATTGACGATCTAGCGGCCGCTCTGCGCCTCCTGGTCCACATGGACACCCAGGTCACCATGCTACCCCCACCCATTGACCCACGTCTGCATGACGCGCCGATGGAGACTGACCGTCTCATCGACCTGACTGTGGAGCAGGAGGCTGGCGACTCAGGGGAGTCCGGATCCGCGGATTCGTTCCCCCCTTCTGGCAGGGTAACGGCAGGGAACCGAGGAGGTGCGCCGCGGCCAGAAACATTGGCACTGGCTCCGCCGGTCACTCTACCCGGTCCCGCGCAACCCGACTCAAAAGAGCTGTGGCTGGCAGCGGTCGCCTACCCCCTTTGTGAAGGCGAGATGGAGAAGCGCGAGCTGACACCGGAAGAGGAGTCTGCACTCCTGGAGTAAGAGCCGGGATCTTTCTCCGCCTGTGAGTAGCTCGGCAGTGGCACGCCCCTCTCCGCCTGAAGTCCACCAGGGGTCGTCGATGCGTGGAGGGCGCCCTGCCCTCGGGAGGGTGACGATGTGCGCTGTGTGTGCGCTGCAAGCGATGCGTGCGCTGCAGGCGATGTTGCGGCGGCAACGGCGCGCGTTGCGGCGCAATGCGGCGCGGGTGAGATGGCTTTCGGGCGGTGTCGGCGCTTTTCATTTCTGGGCCGCCTGTCTGGTCGCCGGCCGTGGTGTGCTTGTCCACTGGCTCGGCCCTGCTGTGCGTGCCTGGGGTGGCTTGTCGCCCGGTCCATGTTCCTATGTGTTACCCTTCCTTCTCTCTCGAATGCATGGGCCCGTCCCCCTCCTGCCCCATTCCTTCCCCCACATGGAGAGACAGGTTCCACAGATGTGGCCGTCCTCGTTAAGCCCACGACCGGTGCAGCTAGTGGCCGTCTGCAGGTTGGCCTCCTCACTACCCTCCCTCCTTCCCTCCTGTTGTTACTCCTCGTTTCGCTAGCTGCTGTCCCTGTCGGAGCTTCTGGGTTTTCTGAGTTCTTACCCGGAAGTCTGGTGGGGCACCCTGGCCTCTGGTTTTTGTACCGGCGACCGGGTCGTTTCGGTCCCTAACTGGTTGGCTGGGGCAAAGCAGGGTCGCGGAGGCCGCCTCCCCAAGAGCAAACGAGGATGCTTGGTTGCAGAGTTTTTATTTTTTGTTACTCACTTGGCTCGGTTGGACCAGTCGGTGGTGATTCGTTCTGTTGGAAGTTTGGGGCAACCCGGCTTTGTGCTTGTGTTTGTCCTTTTAGTTTGGTGCGGCTTCGTTTTTCGGGCTGTGACTGCTTTTTCTATTTTATTTTCCTTTTTTTGGGGTGTAGGGTTGCCATCGGTTCTTGGTTTTTCAGCGCCGACGGTAACGGATTACTGTCTTTTTTGAGAAGGGGGAAGTGTAACGGCCCGGTTTCCAACCGGCCTTACAAATGGCCAGGCCCGGTTTTTAACCGGCCTGCAGATGGCGCAGTAGCCTCCTGGCCACCCCTTTTGGCAAGGTTGATGACCCAAGGCCAAAGGCCAGCAGTGGCATGAGAAATGCCAATGCCCCTTTGGCCAAAGCCTAATGGTTTCTCCCAAGGTCGCGTTGCACCTGTGGAAGAAAACAAGGCGCAGTCACAGCCAATTAGCAGCTTGAAAGGGCTTCGGCCTGCCCTATGAAGCGTGGCATAGGCAAGCCACTAAGGGCATGTGGCCGAGGGTCGGCCAAACAACCTGCCCGCCCCTTGATGTGTAGAGTCAAGCCTCATGCACTAAGTGTACAGAAAGAGACTCACATCAGACCTTGTGTCCTATAACCTATAGGCTCTCACCGATAGGCAAATAGGCTCAGAAAGGTAGGAAAAGGGTTGAAGTGAATATCTCACCTTTTTCCATATACACCTTTTGAAGTTTAGGATTGAGTGCAAACTCTCCCTCTTCCACCCCTTCTAAATCGAAGTAGTTCGAGGGAGACGATCGTAAGTGGTTGCTCCCAGTGCTCGTCTTATTTAGTGTAAGTGAGTGTTGAGTAGTATTGCACAAACCCATAGCGTAGACTTGGGATAGTGCAATACAGCACAAGGGTATCACCCACACCCCTCCTTTCATGAAGGATAATTCCTTACAAAGGTCGACGTTTTACGGACCTAAGTATTGAAGGATCCTAATATTGTTAGGGATCATTCCAGTGGAAGGTTGAGGTGGTAACCGACGTGTAAATGCTCTCACTTCGGGCATCTCTAAGTCAGAGCTCCAGCGCGGCCATTATTGTAGTGGTGTGAGAATTAAGTCACACATTACATAACGGCCTCGGCCCAAGAAGCATTGTGTAATTGTTGTAATAAATTGTCTATTAGGGCAATTATTTAGTATTTGCAAGTGTGTTGCGGAAAGTTACGGTGTAAATAAATAGCAGTTTGTTAAGTAGAACATTTGTTGTTGTTTTCGTGTTCTTTTGCGCGTTTGTAACAAAAGGGTTTGTTACACCGTATTGAAGTGATTTTGGTGCCTTCGACGCGTATCACACGGAAAGGGGCAGGGTAAAGCATCAGCATCAGCTTTGTTGTTGGTGTTTGCTATAGCAGCACCGTATCGCCCACCGAGTGGCGTGACGGTCTTGCTTGTCGCCTGGTGTCAGCATACCTCTTCATACAGGCTTTATTTTGCGTGTCCCTTTTTAGCACAGGGCTTGGAGGAAATGGTGGTGTAGGTTCTGGAATTTCCACGCAGATAGGGTAAGATCTCAGCAGACTGGCAGGGCTCTCGCCCGTAGTTAAATGGGGTGTAGCATGATAATTCATGAGAAAGTCATGTAGGTTCTGGTGCCACAGTCCACTTTCTAGAAGGGAGGTGCCAACCATCTTCTGAAGGCTGTAAATGAAACGTTTGACCTGCCCGTTAGCTTGACACCAGAGAGGTGTCACTCTACAGTGGTGGAAGCCTTGGTTGTCAGCAAAGCGTTGGAAGTCCTGGGAAAGGAGGGCCGCCGTCAGTTCTCAACTTTCTGGGTATACCATATTCTGAGAAGACTTCTGTCAGGGCCTTCCCAACTGCGCTGAAGGTGGTCGATGGGACAATCCGTACCACGGGGAACCGTGAGTACTCATCGACGATAACAAACTGGTAGCAAAAGGGCTGACGAAGTCGCCACGGAGAACTTGCCAGGGGCCGTGTGGTGCTTGGTCATCTGAAGAGGCGATGGGCGTGGCGGTGCCGAGGTAGTTTGGCAGGACAGGCATTTTCTGTCTTCTGATTCCACCAGTTTGTCCACGCCACGAAACTAGACTTTGTCCCTGAGGAGCGGTTTCGTGGTTGTTATTCCTAGGTGGCCTTCATGGACAAGCTGGACCATGCGAGGCTGTAGGATCGTCAGGATGACGAGATGTCGTTGGCGCAGTAGGAGCGTTGGACTATCGGTGACAGATTGTTCATTTTGCAAAAAGTGGAATATGTTTGCTTCCTGTGTTTCACCGTCCTAACGGCCTGTGCGCAGCGCTTCAATGACAAAGGAGGGAGTTGCGTCTTTAGCGACCGCTTGAGCGAGTTCTGTCGTGTCCACAGCTGTATGCAAATTCGGTTAGATCAGAAAGTTGAAGTATTCTTCTGTAGAGTTCTTTTCATTCGTCCGGGAATTCACTACCGGTTGACGGGAAAGGCAGTCCGAGGGGTTCTCGGATCCGGCGATGTGACGCACCTCGGGAAGGATAATGCTGAAGCCAGAGGAGCCATCTCTCTATCCTGGCCGACGGTCTCGAGGTATCACTGCGTAAAATCGCGAGGAGAGGCTTCTGGTCGGTTTCAATGACAAACGTGGTTCCGAGCACATAGAGACGGAAGTGCTGGACTGCTCAGCGGATCGCCAGTTGCTCTCTCTCAACCTGGGAATACCGCTGCTAGACAGCAGTAAGGGCACGGCTGGCAAACGCAAGAGGCTAAAGGTGTCCTCCAGTGTCGTATTGAGAGAGGACAGCTTCCAGGCCTACTGAGCTGCCGTCGACAGTCTGGCAGGTTTTCCTCGTTCTGTCATACGGGTGAAGTAGGGTTTCGCCTTGGAGGATGTCCTTGAGCCGAAGAAAGTCAGTTTCATGAGCGCTCGTCCACTCCCAAGGCACATCTTTCACCAGCTTGCAGTCTTTGTAGCACAGCCTGCAATGCATGGTCATGCTCTTTTTGATCCGCTAAGAAAATGAGGATGTCGTCGCTTAAGCTGAGTACGTTGTAAGTTCCAACGAGTACTTGTCTGATTGGGTCCTGAAAGATTTCGGCAGCTGAACACACACCAAAGTTAAGCCTCTTGAAACGATAGAGTCCGACGTGTGTTAAATCGTAGTAAGAACTCGTGACATTGGGTGAAGAAGTAATTGATAATAACCATTTTTAAGGTCGAGCTTGCTGAAGACCTTGGCTCCGTTGAGAGCGTATAGGACATCATCAATTGTCGGCATGACATGCCGTTCTCTACTGATTGCCTTGTTAGGGCACCTCATGTCTATACAAAGACGAAGGGGTTTCCGAGTTTTTCTTTGGCTTGATGGTGATTGGCGAGACCCACAGGGTCGGGCCGATGGCCTTCTCGATAGCGCCGGCATCAAGGAGTCTGGTGATTTATTTCTCTACTGCGTCGCGTAGATGAAATGGAACTCTTCTGTGATGCTGTGCGCGAGGGGGCACTGAAGGATCGACGTGGAGGCGAAGCGGCTCCTTCTTGAGCAAGCCAACGCCTTGACACAGTGCAAGGTACTGCTGCTTGATGAGAGTCCCTACGTCCTTCTGGAGGGGCGTGATGTTGCTGGCAACATGCACAGCTTCAAGTCAACTGCTGGCTGAAAACAGGTTTGACAGCCAGCCTTTCCTCGGGTCACGTAAAATGTGGCCGGGAAGCCAGGCGATTGACTGTCCCATTGTAGCGAGACCACAAAGTACACCCTGGAAGCTGAAGTGGAGTCGAGCTACCATAGGAACACACGCGGGTTGCAGATGGCTGTAAGTGCTACCGGGATCGCGTCTGGCGAAGCGCTGCTTCATCAATGATGTTTGTGGTGGCGCCGGAGTCGATGAAGGCTTTGATAGGGACTCCGTCCAAATATACCACGGCCTTTGGCAGCTGGGATGATGTCTTTGGCCACTGCTCTGACTGCAATGCCGCAACATACACATTAGTAGAGGAATCTGAAGGGGCGTACTGCAGAAGGGCTGTCTGTTGATTTTTCTTAGACCCTCGCTGAAATCTGCTGGCACTGCCAGTAGTTGAATTGGATGACTGGCACACCCGTGCGAAGTGTCCCTGTTTGTCACACTTCCGACAAGGGGTGTCCTTTGCTGGGCAGTTCTTTTGACCACCATCGTGTGGCCACTTAAGACCACAGTTTCGACAGGTCATATTGACTGGTTGTGTTGCGTTGTCTTGTCTATGTCGGCGTAGACGGTTCCCAGCAGCCTTTACTCGCAGGACCTCGTCAGGATTCTGGGCTCTAGATACTGCTTTCTCGATGTTGGATGCTTGCAGCGCGTAGCCTTCCATCGCTAGGCCAATCTCGAGAAGCCGATGGAGGGTCAGTCTGTCTTCGCGGAAAGCACGTCGTCTCAGCTGTGCATAACGCGTGGCAGCGATTATCTGCATCTTGACCTCCCTGTCTACATCAGAAAATCGCAGGTCGTTGCTAATGCACATAAACGCGTGCAGAACTGTGACAATGTCTCATCATCGCGGTGGTGACTTTGTCGATAGCAATATGCCTCAAAGTCAACATTTCTCTTGGGCCTGAAATAGGCTGACAGGAGACTCACAGCAGCGATGTATTCATCAGTGGCTACGCTGGAGTCAGACTTTGGTGCTCCTTCTGCCAAGGGGGTAGTAGTTGCCAGAGTCATGTAGACGTCATGCACTTGTTCCCCAGAATAGTGTAGAAGCATTGGGATTTTCCGTTTGGCATCCGAAATGTCTGTAGCAACATGATAGTTTTCGAATCTCGAAGGCCATCTTTCCCAGAGTTCAGCCAAAGCTGTGACATCAGCAGAGACATCGAAGGGTTGTAGTGGAGGAGTGGTAAAAGGCACCATCCTCGTCACCAAAATGTAGTATCCTGATGGTATTCAGTGACAAGGACGAATGACAGGACCAGACTTACTGTTTGCTCTGCAGCTGGGAGACTGACCTCTTGTCTCTAGCTGCAGTGGTTTTTATTAGAAGTAAGGGAACAGTTTTTCTAAAATCATCGCAAATATTTTGTATGCTGTCGCGAATAATGAAATTCCCAAGTAATTCTTAACGTATTTGCTCTCTCCTCCCTTGAATAAAGGGCATGTAATTGCTTTGCGCCACTCTTCAGGCATTAAACCTTGATCCCAAATCTTTTTAAATAACAACGTTAATTCTTGAATTACCTCACCCTTACAGTTCTTTCATACTTCGTTCTCTAGTGAATCTAATCCTGACGCCTTGCCTCATTTTAATCCACGAATGGCCTCCATCACTTCCTCTCGGTGTATAAAGGTCAAAAAACCTTCCCTAATTGTCTCTCCTGTATCCCCCCTTAACTCATCACCGTCACATCCTAGAAGTTCTTTATAATGTTTTATCCATATTTCTTCACTAATCTCTTATTGATCTTCCTTATTCCTATTACCTACTTTATTAATAACCCCCAGAATTCTTTTTCCGTACTCACTCCTTTCACCCTCGGCAAGAATAATCATTTCACAATTTTTCAAAAACATTTTCAACACTTGAAGTTATTTTAAGATATTATAAAATTATGCATTATTCCAAAAATAAATACAGATGCTAAAGATGTATTTGGCCGCAATAATTCTTTTCTGAAATAGTCATCAAAAATACTCCTTGCAAATAAAATATACTTCTGAGTGTTGTTTTAAATGTTCTTGTGACGGTTCAGATTTTTTCGAACTGTCAGGGTTCTCTTCCTACCGAAACACTGCTCGGTTTTCTCTATTTTTCATATCGACGCGCTGTCCGTCGCTATTCGCCTGTTATCGAACTTTGGCTCCGCCCACTCGCTACATATAAATAAGCATAGTTCGTGAAAACCGCCTCGACAGATGATTTAAAGGCTTTACATCGATCTATTAACTTACTGGTAACACGAGCAGAACATAAATGTCACTTTTACTAACTTGTAAATACAGTTTATCAGCTAGATAACTCCACTAGTAAAAGATCGCTAATAGTACGACAGATAGGCTTGAACTATTGTATGCAACACTTAGTTCGCTACATGGCCACCGTGCGCCACTCCCACGTGTTCGCCGTATATCGCGTTGTATATAAAACGCAACCCTGTTAGTCATAGCGCCGTAGTACGCCATCTGGTACATATGTATCGCCGCCATATTGGACAGCCGCCATTACGGGCCATACCCATTTATACAGGGGGAACACTGTTGCCTTCGCCTCCAGGCTAGTACTCGTATTTCTCACCTGTGGCGCTGTACCGTATCTCTTTGTGCCATATCACACCTGGCCAAACGGCATTCCATTTAGCGTCACATCTAATCTGTTAGGGCCACACCTCTTATTGTATATTTTTACTACAAAAGGAGCAGCTTCTCACTGAAAACCTCAGACAGAGAGCTGCATCCTGCAGCATCCTTTGGCCTTACAAAGCCCATCTCTGGTACTTTCCCAGTAGCGTCCAATCTGTCTTCTTCCCAATCTGAACCATTGCAGAAACTCTAGATAAAGGAAATTAGGTCTATCCTGAGTCTCGCCATTCTGTTGCTCACCGCGTTACGATCACCATCGGCTACGACACCGGGAGCAGAGCAACTTTAGGTCCAACACACACCAGCGACGGTCTTTATCCACAAGCACCTGAGGTCAACTGAGGCTGTTGCAGCAGACATCTAAAACTCTAGATCCATCACTGCGAAGGACATTGCCAAGACATCGGAAAGGACACCGGCCACAAGAACCTCGTCTTCCTGGCTGCCACTAATTCTAGGTTCCTCCACGGACACCACGGCGCCTTGTATCAAGCTGTATCAGAACGCCCGCCTACTGACTGCGATATCTCCAAGCCTACTTCGCAAAGGAAGCCGAGAGAGTCCGTCGAGTTTGCTCAGCTACCGCGAGTCACCCACCGTGAGAAGCAGTGGGTCGAGCTCGTCCGTCTTCGTTCGCCTTTTGAGGGATCGTCCCAACTAACCGAGAGTAAATAAATTAATTGCGTAAAACTATCTGAAGTCCCCGAAACATCAGCCCAGCCTGGACAAAGAGAGCCGGACCGCCGCCCAATAACAGCGACGACACAACGCATTCTGAAGGTTTCCCCAAATTTTGAATTTTAATGGCAAAAATTTTTAAACTAAATGAAACCCATGTTGACCTATATGTAATTATTATTAAGCGAATTCTATGCAAAATGCAAAAACTACTTACTAATGATACATTACGTTCAACACTTTGAGATAAACTACAAGGAGCAGGAACATTTTGGCTACCAATAGGAACGAGAACACTGTGCTTTGTGCGAATTCTATTGGAGTATTAATGCTTTGCATTCGCTTAAATTGCACTGGCCTTCCAGCAGTTAGACGTTTATTACCACCCAATGGCATTGTTGATGGCTCAGGTGTTACATAATTGACGGACCAAAGATCATCAATTGTCTAATTAATAGGAACTTGCTTTTTTATTTGAACAGAAGAGAATTTTGCGAATATTCAGTTGTAGAGTATCTTACCAACTAATTTCATAAGGAAAAATACAATTTTCAAAATGGCCGCACATAGACTAAACAATGAGCATTAACAATTGCCTTTAAAGCTCCAAGCGTATACAGGGGCTGAGTTTAGCGGAGTTGAACCTGATGCCTCAACTTAGATTAACCCCTGCGGGGGAGGGGAACAAGCATTTCTTATATAATTGTTTTTTTGATAGCGGCAACATACCACCCCTCCATGGATGCCCCAAGTGGGCTCCACAAACTATGTGATGCCGCTATTTTAGCCACGGGACTACGGAATGTGCCACGAGTGGTCTTCACCTCAACTACCCTAACCAAATCATCCCTGCCCAGAGATATTTTCTCAACAATCTGTCTAGGTTTCGTGTTTCGTGGAAATGAAGAATCAGTCAGGACGACGAGGTCACCTAGCTTAATCGGAAACTGTAGCGGTCATCCACTTCTGCTTTCTGACCAGAGTTTGCAGGCAAGCTATGATTTAGCGCTTCCAAAACATGTAGGCTAGGTACTGCGTAGTTTTCCACTGTTTCCATATGCAGGGTTTTTGGGAAAAATACGTGGTCAGACCGGGCACTCCACAAGAAGAACCAATCACAAAGTGGTAAGGAGTCAAAGCCTCATCATAGGTGGGGTCCAGTGAGACATATGTCAAAGCACTGCCATTGACTGTGTATTTGGCCTCACAAAGGAAGGTCAGTAGAGTTTCCAGCCACCACCCATACGTGGAGCTTGCGGTGGGATGAAGGTCCACTTAATGGCTTGTACAGCAAAGAAACCTTGCATTTTATCCAAATCAAGCTCTTGGATAGCATTTTCATTTCTATGTCCGCTTCTTTGAAATTTGTTGCATTGTCGGAGAAAATCTCTGCAGGGCGTCCCCTTCTAGAAATGAAGTGCCGCAATGCCATGATGGTGGAGTCTGCCGAGAGATTTTCAGCTATTTCCAAATGAATAGCCCTTGTCGCTAGGCAAGGGAAAAGGGCACCCCATCTTTTCTCCTGACGCCTGCTAATCATAATTCCCATTAGAGCCAAAATAATATAAGCCAGTGCAGGTAAACGGCTTTTGAAATGCCATGAGCCTGCAGTCTGGAAGAGGTGCCTTATTGGGATTCTTGGCTTGGCACGCTGTTGCTTGCACTTTCCGCAGTCATTCCAGGCCATTTTCACTGCTGCACGCATCTGCAGGATCCAAAATCGCTGTCATAAATCATTTAGGACTCGTTCATAGCCATGGTGCCCTGCTGAATCATGGGCATGCTGGACGAGCAAACGAGCATTCAGGTGCACTGGGTCTAGAATGACTGGCTGTTTCGTTGCCAGGGCTATCTTGGTGTTCATTAGTCTGCCACTAACTACCAAGAGAACATCAATCAACGTTGGTGTGAGCTGATTTAGACGACTTTCTTTGGGCAGTGGCTTCTTGTGCTTGAGTGCATGTTCTCTAAAAGCGATCTTCTGCGAATGCTGCAAACAATACTTCTCTGCTCTTTTCATCCCATTTGCCTTTAGCTTGCCGTTCTGTGAAAATTCTTCTTGAAGTTTTTGGCACTTGTCACTGAAGCGAAACATCCACGCTGAGGTGTGTATTAAGCGAAACCATGAGGAGAAGCGGTTGATATCACGAATGGTAGTTAAGTACTCAGTAAAAGAGGCAACTAATTTCCCTTTAATTTCAAGTTTATACAAATCTGCTAACGAATGAGCAGTTTCTTTGGGCCAGTCTGCCTTGTCCTTAGCAAGGAAAGGCGGTCCAGTGAACTATCAGCTTTGGTGCTATAACTTGATTAATTTTCCCTCTCCGGTGGCATCATCAGCAACATTTTCCTTAGATTACACCTAGTAGCAGCTATTGATTTCTGTCAGTTCTTCCATCTCGGCTATACTGTGCGCTACAAATGGCTTGAAGATCCGAGCATCAGGGCAGATATAACAGCACTGCTTTCTAATCTGCCCAGAAATTTATGGATTCAACCTGGATCTCATGTTCCTTGATCGATTCTTCCAGTCTGCTAGCCAGACCGCCTCTTGCAGCTCAAGGCGAGGAATTGAGACTGGTGAGAGAGGTGCAACTCGTGTCTTGGCAATGACAAATCTGACGTTCTCTTGGCCTCGCATTTCTGTTCTGAAGTATGCAATAGCTGTATAGGCTTTCTCGCTGGGATCACAGAATAAGAGTAACTGGGTTTGGTTGTTGTCAATGTACTAGGTGTGTAACAGTGCGGAACTTCAGTGTGGACAATACCTTCTAGCTGTTTTCGCTACTGTTTCCACCTAGGCCACTTTTCAGATGACAGTTTATCATCCCATCCTAATTTTGCTCTCCAGACATCTTGGAAGGATTCTGGCTGTTACTGTCAACAGAGATAGAAACCCCGGTAGATCAAAGAGAGACATAACAAATTTCAAGACTTCTTGTTTTGTTTGTCTCTTGGTGCAGGTGACTGCCTGATCAATTTCTTAAAGAGGTAAGCTGAAGGAGAACGCATCTTCATTTAGATCTCATGCTAGTCTTAGTACTGTTTCTTTTGGCATGTCTTCATGGGTTCCTCGGGCTTCGGTACCCAAGGCTCTGAGCTCCTTTGGAATCTGGGCAAGGACCTCTTGTGAACTTGCAATCCATTTCTTAATATGGAAGCCTCCCAGGCTGTGAACCTTGATGACATCTTGAATGAACCTAATGGCTCCTTCAGCTATGCTGCAGCTGTCTAGGTAGTAATCCACATAGTAGCTGTTTTTTATGGCTTTAGCTGCATCTGGGAATTCCACACTAAGGTCCCTGGCATTGCAGTTCTTCACATATTCTGCAGAATAAGAGGAGCAAGCAGCACAAAAGATCATTGACTTCATCTCCACGACTCTGGGAGGTTGACGTCTTTCCATCCCCTTCCATAGGAACCGTTGAAAGGCTCTATCTTCTTCCTTGATTTGGAAAGAAGGAAAGAAACCTTGTATGTCAGCACAAAACACAATGGCAAGTTGTCGAATCCTGGCAATGGGTTCAGTACATCAAGTCCTTTTATCAGTGCGTCGTTCAAGCTTAGGCCATGTTATTTGGCAACAGCATCAAATACAATACAATCTTTTTGTGGTTTGTTTCATGCAGCAAAGTCTGGCAGATACCCTGTACTTGGTTCTCTAAATTCAGCTTCATGAGGCAGTAATTGCCAAGCATGTCCTTTGGCAATGTAGGATTCCATTTGTTTGCAGCAATTCTTTGCAAACTCTGGGTCTTGATCCATCTGCTTTTCTACACTACGCAGTCTACGGAGGCCCATGTCATGACTGTCTGGCAGGCCGCCACCATCCTCCTTTTACAAATAGCCAGTTTCCCCCTGATCATGTCCTTTTGTAGTATGGGGTGAATGTCTTGTGGTTTCTTCAGCAAGCTGCTGCGCTTGTCTACCTTGTAGACTGCATAGCTTGTCTTGATGAGCTCGAACTCCAAAGGCATCTGTGTTAAAGGAGTTCATTGCTAGCATATTTAGTTGCTCGTATTCTTCATTGTGGGACATATGCAGAACAAAACCTGCATCCTCTCGGTTACGGTACAGAACCATTTTTCCATGCACAACCCAACCTAGCTTGGTTCTTGTTGAAACAGCTGCTTTTTAGGGCTTTCCACAACTTCTCGCGAAATAGGGAGGTGAATGTTGTCTTGGCCGAGGTCTTTCTGTGAAGCAAGGCTTTTTCGGTCCAAATGCTTCCATTGCTTGGCCATCCTGGGAATGTCAATGCTTTAGAATGGCAGCTTCAGATCTTTGGTATTTCTGATGTCCTCTAAGACATAGGATTCAGGGCAAGATTACCCTCTTATAGTTAAGGAGACTCGCATTGACTCTACATCTGTGGCTGTGTAATGTTGTTGGTTTATTGAATCTTAGTAAAGCCTTTTGACCTTGAAGCCCTAACTGCTTGCAAGAGAGGCATCCAGCATCGATACAGTTGCAGCTTCATCAAATGAGGGTGTAAGTCTCTTTTCGACACTGGTGGGGCCCTTGAGGTATACCTGTTTGGCATGTCCAACTACATTGGATAAGGACGCCTCTGTTATCTCTTTTGCATCTGTATGCAGTGAAAAATGGCAATTGCAGCTGCACCCTTCCTTGTTGCATTGTTTGCTTTGCTTGCAAGGAGAAACACAATTTCTGTTTCTTCACCCAATTCCACTTGAAGTCTACATCATCGGCATCAAACTTGCAACACACGTTCATCTTGTGGCCAAAGCCTTTAAAGAATGAATAGCCAGTCTGGGTACGGGGAGTGGAGTTTGTAGTTGTCCGCATGGTTGCTTTCTGGCTTTTATCTTTCTTTCCTTGGGCGCAATCCAAATTGGCAAGGCGACCGGTGTAACCAGCGGCGTCAGGTTGTATTTCAAACCAGTAAGCAAAATATCTGGGGTTGGAAAGATAGCCAGATTTCTACAGAGCCTCTATTGTGGCACCCTAGGTTTGCCACTACATTTGCGAAATCGACGAGGATTTCAAATTTCCCTTCCTTCGGATGATGTGCTCAGGGTGACCAAATCATCTCTCCAAAAGATCCATTATTTTGGGGAAGTTCTTTGGTGATATCATCATTGCCTTCACTTCTTCTCTGGCTTTGTCTCTCAGGGAATTCTGGAGACACTCCATGTTCTCGACAGGTGAGAACGCACAGATCTGCAGACCTTGTGAAGGCTACATAGCCATTCCTCAGGGTCTCATGAAAACTTTGATAAATCTTTGTCTGTTTTCTGCCTGGCAAAAAATTTTCCATTCTGTCCTCCGCTGCAGGTGATAGCTGATGGTTAATGCAGCTTTAATTGTGCTGAGGATTTTGTTTGCCGCACTAACCATCACAGCAGAAGATTGCTGGCAGTTTGCACCTTCCAGTTTAGAGGCAGGAGGTTGCTTACAATACTGGTTTTGAGGTGCCAGAAATTTTTGATTTTCAGTCACTTCCAAATGTTCCTAATGTGCTGGTTTATTTATTTCTTTTCTTTCTAACCTTTTCCTCGAGGGATTGAAAGGTTTACACACATTTTACCAAAAAGATTACAAAAAGTAACGGCACTCCGCCCACCATATATCACCATGTATCCATTTATACACCCAACAAAATACCAATTGTCAAAAGAAGGCTTCACATAACATACATAACACATTTGCATACAAACTTACAAAGATCAGAAAACATCACACTTTCCCTTGATAACCCCGTCATCCGCTAACCCGTACTTGTCTGCCGCACTGAATTAATTTCATCTATTTCCATCTTCCACTTTAAAAGTCTTTTTGCACCCCTTCCCTCGAAATCTAATATCTCCTTTATATACTGACCGGTCCTCTCCCCTACCTCTAAACATTCCCACTAGTGTTCCAATGTGTCTGTACTTTTCTTATATTTTCTGCATATTTTTTCATTTTCTGATCTCCAGTACTCTGCCGCCCTTAATACCGCCCAAGTCCGAAATACAGCTATCGTTCTTATTTCACTAATATTTGAATTCGCATCTCTAAAATATGCTCTTTGCCCCCCCTCCCCACCCCTTAGGCCTTATATTCTTGTAGAATGGTTTAAAACTAGACTTCCCTATTCTCTTTTTTACATCAGGTGGTGCTTGTCCTGGCATGACATTTTGCAGTCATTTGGAAATCTTCTATTGCTCAGACTGCTTAACAGGTAGGCATGATAATAGCTGCTCCACACCCTGAGGCAGTTTATGGTGAGGTGGCTCATCATTAACCTCGTACTCTTCAGCAATTTTGGCAGATCGTAAAGCAAGTCGCATTTCAACAAACAAATGTCTTCCCGCCCGGCGTACATGTAATGCATGGGCATCGACATCTAAATCCTCTTCTACTTGAGCAAGCTATTCTGCTGCCCGCAGTTCAGCTTCTCTCTTTTCCGGTTTGCAGCTGAAGATGCTATGGAAATATCACTTGCCTAAGACATCTCTGACCTGTGAGGTGTCCTGCGGGCACCAGCTGCACTGTCCCATTCCCCAAAACGGTCAGGTGGTACACCTGCAGTTGCTCTTTGGGGCCTTCTAGTTTCTTGATGATCTGACACTGTACATCTGTATTCGCGGTGTCTGAAGATATCTGCCTTGACAGACAAGAATATAGATGGCTCAGTTGTTCAATAATTGATGGACCACAGATTGAAAGGAACTTGTTTTTCATTTGAACAGAAAAGAATTTTGCGACTATTCGGCTGTGAAGTCTCTTACCAACATTTTCATAGGGTAAAAACACAATATTCAAAATGGCCACACATAGACTAGACAACAGGCATTAACAATTGCCCATAAGGCTCGAACCGAAAACGGGCTGAGGTTCGCAGAGTTGACCCTGATGGCTCAACTTGGACTAGCCCCTGTGTCGTTTCCCGGCCCTCTTTGGACAAAGTCACTAGTCGACTGTCTTTTGGAGGGTGTGCAATTAATATTTTCAATTTCAAGGTTTGATGGGTGTTCCTCCAGAGTGGTGTGGCGAAGGCTTGCAGGCTGCATTGTCCCTTCTGTAAAGGTGACCTGCGGTGACTAGGCGGTCGCGAAGTCTGGCTGCGGCGATCTTGTAGCCTGACTGCGGCGATCAGGCTCGGAGATGGCGAACATCTTGATATATGTACCTTGTACAAGGGCGGCGAGGTCTCTGGTCCAGACCTTTGGTTGCGACGTCCAGGGAGAAGAACTTCCAGCGGTGACTGCGATGTCTGCGTTGTCCGTAGGCTGCTTAGTTGCGTAACTGCGGTGGCTGCGATGTCCTCGATGTACTGCGATATACTGGTGCTGCGATGTACTGCCGCGATGCTGCGATGCACTGCTGCGATGTACTGCTGCGATGCTGCAATGTACTGCTCGACGTCCTCGATGCTGCGTTGCACTGCGTTGTAGTTGAACAGCTTGTCTTTGGCTCGGTCGATCTCAAACGGTTTCGTAGCTTGAGGATAAAAGTCTCGGAGCTCAAAGATGGCGTCGTCGGCGATGCGGTTGAGTCTGGTGCTGCTCCCGTCTGATGTGTCCGAGGCTCGTCGTCCAGGTGAAGTCAGAACGCGATCAGGTAAGGAGAAACATCTCAGCGAATTTATATGCACAACAGAGATATGCTTTTATTCACTGTATTGCAGGTTTAGATACAAGAACTAGGAAAAGGGTTAGGACTTAGGCTTCCATGCCTAGAGCACAGAGAACTCCAGACTAGCTTGCTTAGACCTAGAAAAGAGCATGCTGCCAAGGCAGCTGCTCTTTTTTCTTATCTGGGAAGAGAAGTGAGGCCCTTTTTATACAAAGGATGACAATGGGCCGAGAACGGGGCATAAAAGGATTTATGCAATTGTACTTCCTTGTAGACACAGGCAACATTTCCCTGCCCTGGTGTTGGTATGCAGTACCAAACGATGTTGGCGTTCGTGGTGGCAGAACACAGAAGCAACACGTGGTCGATGAGGAGCCATGCATCATACGGACGACGGTGGCGCCCTCCAGTGGAGAAGAGACGCACTACATAGTGTATTTTACAGTGTTTGATACACAGTTACGATCTCAGAATTATAAGTCGAACATGCAATTTAAAATACTAATTGCTAACATTTAGGAACATTTAAAATGTTTTATAATTAACACTTTGTCCTGACTCGTTAGGCTTATGTCGGCGCGCTACATACCGAGTGTTTCAATTATCTTGAGACGAGTAGGAATCTTGGAAAGTAAACGTCGTATCCGAAATTGTCCAGGTTATGAAGGGACACACCAGTGTGTGCCGGAAGTGCCCCCCCAACCCCCCTGCTGTGGGTGGGGGAAAAGGTAACTTTGAAAATTTGAATGAGAACACCCCAATTTTTTTGGTGGAATCTGAAAGTACATTCAAAAATAAGTAACTTTTATTGGAAACAATTTTTCCGAATCTTTGCGGATGGCACTGAAGTCAGTGGAAATCCGTCGCCCCGTTTTCTGCAGATGAGAACAGATTCCCTTGTTTCTGGGAGGCAACCATGCATGGAAATGCACCATTTTTGTTAGAATACTTGATTGTTGGTGAGCCATTAATGTTTTTGCATAAGATCACTGGCAAACAATTTTTGTTGTGACATCCTTTCATGGTGAGAGGCTATGGTACTCACCGTAATCTAGCAACCGTTTTGTTAGATACAAGGGTACTCACTGGAATCCAGCATTAGTTACAGAATATCAAGTATTTCTAACAAAAATGGTGCATTTCCAAGCGTGATTGCCTCCCAGAAACGAGGGAATCTGTTTTCATCTGCAGAAAACGGGGCGACGGATTTCCACTGATATCAGTGCCATCCGCTTTGATTCGAAAACATTGTTTCCAATAAAAGTTACTTATTTTTGGATGTAATTTCAGATTCCTCCAAAAAAATTGGGGGTTCTCATTCAAATTTTCAAAGTTACCCTTTCCCCCACCCACAACAGAGGGGTTGGGGGGCACTTCCGGCACACACTGGTGTGTCCCTTCATATGATCACTTTTTAATCACTGACAATTTCAGATACGACGTTTACTTTCCAAGATTCCTACTCGTCTCAAGATAAATGAAACACCTGGTAGATAAAGCGAGTTCGGCGGAGTTATATAAAACTACAGCGCTTCGTTGCAGCTTTAACTGAAACAGCGGCGAATTCAAAAATACGGTTAACAATAATATTAACCTTAAAGCGGATCTATATAATCATAGTCTTACAAAACATTACAGTCAAGTGCAAATGTCACAGTACACTTTCGGTGAAATTACGAAAAAAAAAAACGAAACCGTCACAGTCCCCCCCATGGTAACCAAAAGTTACATGCTGAGATGAAGCATTTGCGTTGTTGCAATCTGCTTTACAAAAACCAACCCGGAGTAGTGGTGTACGCTGCTTTTTACTTCGGCTTGGAAACTCTAGGCTTGCGAAGGTAGGCGCTGCGTCTGCTGATGTTGCGGTTGACGTCGAACATAAGTCCTGTACTGGGAGGTATCTGCGTCGTCGGCGGCTTGGGGCGTCCAGCGGAGACTTTGATAGGCCTCGTTAGTCTGCGGGCACCTGCTATTGGCGACGGCGGCAGTAGCGACAGGGTTTCTGGCAACTGGAACTCTGCGAAGATCTTGTTGAGGTCCTCGGGGTCCGGTTGAGTCTGTCTTGAGCGCGATGATTGCACGGGGATGGAAACGGTGTTCTCTTTGTCCTCGTCCATCGGCTCGGATGATGCTGGTGATGGCGGCGGCATCTTTGGTTGTCCGTTGCTGTCGAGAGTTCTGGCGTTCTCAATCATTTGGCTGAAGAGGTCCTTCAGTGTTTGGACGTATTGAGGCGAAGGGTTCGCGAGGATCACTATGGGGTACTCGTCCTTGGTGAAACAAGGTTCCACGCTGATCTTCAATGAGCGATGTCTGTGTTGGCTTGTTTGGGCATCATGGCGTCTGCAGTAGCGTCCGTTGTGGCGTCCGTAGTCGTAACTGCGTTGGTCTGCGTGCTGGCATTGTCCCTCGCTCGTAGCTTGTAGGCGATGAGTTCTGTTCGGGCACTGGCTATTAGAAGTGCGGCTGGTGGCTGTGTGGTCGACATCTTGACTGCTTCTGCTGCTGAAGATTTGTTGACTGCGTGGCGTCTTTTAGGAAGTTGGAAGCTCACAGGGGCTTCTCTCTTTTTCTGAGGGCGGAGCTCTGGTTCGGCGTCATCAGTGGGTGGAGCTTAAATGGACTCTATTCCGATTGGGCCCTTTGGTTAATGATAATTTTTGATGTCCTTGATGAGTAAAACGACGCTTCGTCTCGCACTCAACTTGATAAGATGTGAAACAGGAGATAATACTTTGGTAATCTCATAGGGTCCGTTCCATTTTGAGGAAAGTTTGGCGGCAAAGCCTTTGGCCTTTTTTGATAGCACGTGGCTCCTTGTTAGCACTAAGTCCCTTTCCGCGAAAACTGTGTTCTGGTGTTTCTTGTCGTAGTATCCTTGTCTTTGGTAGCAGTCTTCTTAGCTCCTTCTGTGGCTTCTTGTAATGCCAGTTCTCGGGCGGCATGGCGCTCGTTAGTGTCGGCATCTTGTTCTTGGTTTAGTCAGTTTGACACGGGTACGCGTGGCTGGAAACTGTACAACAAGAACGCTGGGCTGTGCTTGGTCGATTCACTTACGGCGGTCCTCATGGAGAAGAGGAGTTCGTTCAACTTGGTGCCCCACTCCTTTTGGCTCTCGGCGAAAATGGCTATTTTTACCATTACGTGTTTGTTCACTTGTTCGGTGGGATTAGACTGCGGGTGGTAAATTGTAGTGAATCGCTGCTTGATTCCAAAGCTTGTGCAGGTCCTTTTAAAAGGATTGCCGTGGAATCGCGGGCCGTTGTATGTGTGGATCTCTTGTGGTGCACCATACCGGTTGATGAATTCTTGTGTCAGGCAACTGGTAACGGCTGCTCCTGTGGCACGGCGGAGTGGGAAAGCTTCCACCCACCTAGTACTCTTGTCCAGGATGACTAGTAGAAAGGTGTGGCCCTTCTTGGTCCTGGGAAGGGGTCCCACGAGGTCCATTGCGTTGCTGATGAGCGGTTCTGTCCACTAGCAAGGCTGTAGGTGTCCCTTCGGAAATGCGTGTTCATGTTTGAAGTGTTGCCAAGGTTCACACGACTTCGTGTATTCTCTGACATCACGGGTGGCTCCTTTCCAAGTAAATCGCTCCTGGATCCTCCTGAAGGTCTTCCAAGCTCCTTGGTGGCCGGCGAGTTCATGGTCGTGGTGGAGGTGGATGACATCTGCTCTTAAGGTCTTCGGTATGACGATCTTTAGGCTTTTTATACACTCGTCGTCCTGGTATCGTCGCAGGTATTCATACAAGATGTCGTCTGGGATTACGTAGTCCTGGATGTCTTGTCCATCTCGTAGTCGGCCTATGATATCTTTGAGAATACTGTCTTCGCCTTGCTTTTTTCTGATGAGGTCCAGAGATATTGGCTCGGAGACGGTGGCGTCACAAGTCGACTTGATCTGGTGTTTCACTACTTCGGTGTAACCAAGTCTGTCACTAAGCACGTCACTTAGCTCTTGGGGAAGTCCTTGTATGGTATCCTCTTGAGCTGGTTCGAGGGTGGAGTCTTGACTGGTGAGCGCTAGGTGCGAGGCGTGGTCCTGGGTGTTGCCTGGTCGATGTACCGTCGTTGGATTGTCCTGGTGGTCAACTTGTTGTTGTTCCATTGTGGGATGGTCCTGGGCGTGGTCGGCTAGGTGTACTGTCGCTGGATGTTCCTCGGAGTCCGGTCGCGGTTTGTCGTCGTCGATGACTTGCTCGATCCTGATGATTGTGAAGGCGTGACTTGCGCTGGCTTTGGGATCTTTGAAGGTGTAACGTTGGTGCTGTCCTGCGAAGTACCATTCACTTTTCCAGTAGACGATAGTGATTTTGTGTGTTCGCAAGAAGTCTGTTCCTAGTATTAGGACGTCACACTGGTCCATGATGAGAGCCTCGAAGTATATGCGATGTCCTTCGAGTAAGCATTGTACGGTGGCTCTTTCTTGGATGATGGAAACTCCGTTGAGCGTGGTGACTCGTTGGGCTAGGATGCAAATGATTTTGATTCCTGGTCCTCGAAGTTCCTCCAGCATGGCTCTGCAGATGATGGAGGTCGTTCAACCTGTGTCCATCAACGCGAAGAGCTTGGTATCATTTACATCAAGCTCGACGTAACTTTCAAGCTTAGTGATAGCTTCTGCGAAGTGGTGGGCTGGTGCAGGGGCTTTCTTGTCCGGGTGATCCTTCATGTAGAGACGGCGCTCGGGTTTCAGATGTCCATGTCTCTTCCAATACTCGCACTTCTTTGCCATGTAAACATCGTCACGGTGTTGGTCTTGCTTTGATGCAGACTTCTTCAATGAGGTCTTGTCCTTCTCAGGAGGTACGTCAGACTTCTTCGAGGTGTGTGGCGTTTTATGCTTACTGGTTGAAGGCTTCCTGCTGTGCTCGTCTCTGGTTTGTTGTACCTGGCGGCGGCTTGGAGAATGGTCTCCGCTTCTTTCCCTTGTATTTTCAGCTTGGCGTAAGTTTTTGCGTTTCTCCTGATGTATGGGTGGTAACTGGGATGCAGGTTACCCATCAAGAGCTGAACTTGCTCCTCATCGGCTGGTGGAGACCTCATACGGATATACATTTCTTGAGTGGTGATGGCGACATTGGTGACACTTTCATTGGGCTTCTGGAACCTTCACCTGATTTCATCACTCACTTGATAGTCATATGTCCACGGTTGGAACGTTCGCTGTATCTGTTTGCTGAATCCTTCCCATGTCCTGATGGATCCTCATTCGGCATGCCACTAGTTCAGGGCACTTCCCTCTAGGGAAGGAGGAAGGCTGGAACTCTCGCTGGCTGCTTACCATCGTAACTTGCTTTACATTTGGCAAATGTCTGGTGACTGCCGTTGGAGGCACTGGTGATGGGGCTTCTTGCAGTCTCTTGATGTGTTCTTTGATTACGCATGTCCGCGATGATCGTGGTAAAGGCTCGGACTTGTTCTCATAGGTCGTTGTCTCTGCCATTTGGTAGCGGAGTAGGTGTACGGCAGCGGGTGTCCGGTCTTCGCTGGGAGTCAGCTCCTGTTGACGGTTGGTCGCTGGAAGGTCGTAGATCCTCCGTGGATACGTCGATTGCTTTGGCACGACGGTTGGCCGACTGCCTTTCTGCAGGCTATTGAGGTACGTCGTCTTCGGCGACGCGACGGTCTTCTGGCTGTTGCGTAACAGGCTGGTACAGAGCGGCATCTAGGTGTCGATCCATGGTGGTGCTGCGTCGAGATCTCGTTGATGACCACGTTGCTGGATACTGGTATCCTGACCTGAGTCTGTGGACTCCTTTTTCATTGTCTGCCACTCATGCCTATTAAAAAGCAACAATGGTGGTCTGCGATGTCCTCGGGGCTTTCTTGAAGTAGTTCGACGGGCACAATGTCCTTTCCATGACTAAAGGCTGCGGTCAGGGCACTTGCCGGGGATGTTCCTGGCGGTTGTACTAGTAGCGGTGTCCAGGTCTCAAAGCAATCACAGATACCTTGCTTTGTGGAGTGCCCCACGTTAGGCGTCAAATTGCGTCGTTTCCCGGCTCTCTTTGGACGAAGTCACTAGTCGACAGTCTTTTGGTAGGTGCGCAATTAATATTTTCAATCTCGTGGTTTGGTGGGTGTTCCTCTAGAGTGGTGTAGCGAAGGCTTGCAGGCTGCATTGCCCCTTCTGTAACGGTGACCTGCAGTGGCTAGGCGGTCTCGAAGTCTGACTGCGGCGATCGTCTTGACTGGCTGCGGCGATCAGGCTCGGAGATGGCAAATGTCTCGATATAGCTTGTACAAGGGCGCCGAGGTCTCTAGTCCAGACCTTTGGTTGCGACGTCTAGGGAGAAGAACTTTCCTACAGTGACTACGATGTCTCTGTAGTCCATAGGCTGCTTAGTTGCGTAACTGCGGTGGCTGCGATGTCCTCGATGTACTGCGATGTACTGCAGCGATGCTGCGATGCACTGCTGCGATGCTGCGATGCACTGCTGCGATGCTGCGATGTACTGCTGCGATGTACTGCTGCGATGCTGCGATGTACTGCTGCGATGCTGCGATGTACTGCTGTGATGTCCTCGATGTTGCGTTGCACTGTGATGTAGTTGAACAGCTCGTCTTTGGCTCGGTCGATCTTGAACGGTCTCGTAGCTTCAGGATAACCGTCTCGGAGCTCGAAGATGGCGTCGTCGGCGACGCAGTTGAGTCTGGGGCTGCCTCCATCTGACGTGCCTGCAGCTCGTCATCCAGGTGAAGTCAGAACGCGATCAGATAAGGAGAAACAACTCCGCGAATTTACAGGCACAACAAAGATATGCTTTTATTCACTGTACTGAAGGTTTAGACCAAAGAAGAAGAAAAGGGTTAGGACTTAGGCTTCCAGGCCTAGAGCACAGAGAACTCCAGACTAGGTTGCTTAGATCCAGAAAGGAGCTTGCTACCAAGGCAGCTGCTCTTTTTCTTATTTGGGAAGAGAAGTGAGGCCCATTTTATACTAAAGTTAAAAATGGACCGAGGGCGGGGCATAAAAGGATTTATACAATTCTACTTCCTTGTAGACACAGGCGACATTTCCCTGCCCTGGTGTTGGTATGCAGTACCAAACGATGGTGGCGTTCGTGGTGGCAGAACACAGAAACAACACGTGGTCGATGAGGAGCCGCGCATCATATGAACGACGGTGGCGCCCTCCAGTGGAGCAGAGACGCACTACATAGATTATTCTACATTGTTTGATTTACAGTTACGATCTTAGAATTATTGGTCAAACATGCAATGTAAAATACTAATTACTAGCATTTAGGAACAATTAAAAGGTTTTATAATAAACACTTTGTCCTGATTAGTTAGGCGTAGTTATATAAAACTACGGTCTTCGTTGCATCTTTAACTGAAACAGCGGCGAATTCAAAATACAGTTAACAATAATGTTAACCTTAAAGTGGATCCATATAATCCTAGTCACACAAAACATTACAGTCGTGTGCAAATATTACAGTACACTTTCTGTGAAATAACAGAAAAAAAAACGGAACCATCGCACCCCTGCGGGGGAGGGAACAAGCATTTTTTTTATACATTTCAGATTGCGGCAACAGGCATTTTGGCTAAACGGCCATGTCGTCTGCGAATTGCCGTAGGTTGTACACCAATCTCGGATGCCCTTTAAATCGTCCAAGCTTTTCCTCAATGTTGATTTCAACCTATCACCACCACCATAGTTCCCAAAGGTCATCAACGCTGATGTGAGGCTGCTTTGAGTTTTCAAATTCTTGACGGTCGACACAAAGGCTTTTGATGCCTGCAGTGTTTAAAGATCGTTTATTGGAACAGCTGCTTTCACCCAGGGAACCATCAAGTTGGTCAAAAACAGATTTCAACTGCAGACGAGCCTCATCTGCAAGGAGAAGAAAATTAAAAGGAAATTATTTTAAAAAAGCAATTATACAGGGTGTTTATTTTATGACGCAACAATAGACAACAAGATTTGTCCAGTTAGCAGTTTTCCCAACATGGCACCGCGCGCGCAATTGAACAAATTATCGTTAGAAATGGGGAGGAAAATATTATTGGATTTTATTGCCCACGTAATAATGGCATGCGAGTTGCCTTCATCTCACGAGTGGAAGCGATGAACACTGTTTTCTTGAGACGAAAGAACATGGAAAGAAATTTCTCTAGCCTAAATGAATCCCAATGTTATACTAGTACTAGTTCGTGTTCAAAGTGACAGCCGTTATTTGCCAAACAGTGGTACAGCCGGTCTGCAAAAGCTGCTCGGATATTTGTAAGAGTGTCAGGTGTAATTCGGCAACATTCGGCAATTATGCGGTAAGGTAATTCATCAATAGTGGTGTTATGTTGTGAAAGCTGCAAACTGGGCAAATCTCGTTATTGTTTTCAATCATTTGGAATTGTATGTTATTGTTTTGCTGTTTGCGAAGATGAGTAATTGTGCAAGGTTTATGTTACTAGATTCATCAACCAGAATCAGAAATTAAACTAAGAAAAAGTGTGTAAAATATAGAGGCTTTAGTATTCAGAAATTGTTATGCAGAATATAGGACAATATAGGAATTTTCATGAAACATAGGAAAATAAATCCAGATTTCTAAAATCAGGAAAATACAGGAATTATAGAGGAACTTGCTAGCCTGCAATATGTAATTCGAACGCCCTGCAAGTAGCTCTCTGCACCTCCAACAAAAACAACAGCACAGCAAAGGACAAGGACCGCCTATGCAGCCATAGCAATCGCAACAGTCTGGGCAAAAGCGGGCAGGGTCAGGCAAACTGGCCGCTTCCGCGCCAGTGTTGTCGAAGACATCCAATACTTGCAAATCCAGGAAACGGCGCCGCGATAGCTATGGCGAAAGATCAAAACTTGTGCTTCAAATGTAACCAGGCTGGTCATTAGACAAAACAGTGTCCTACCGAGAAGCACACTGATCACCAATAAAACTGAATGCGCTGACCCACAATGAAGAATCGTCCAGGTCAGCTTCGTCTCGGTTGGCTGACTGTGAGAAGCAAGGCGCACTAATCCCACATGTGGCAGCGTTTCGTGGTCTGTGTGGCAGCCTTGACACAGACCAGGCCGCGCTGGTGGAGGTAGAATTGAGTGGTTGCCCTATAGTCGCGTTAATCGACCCAGGGAGCTTCATGTTTTCTGATTGACCTAGAGGTGGGCAGAACACTTCCAGTGGTGCAGGTTGTCAACAGCTTCGATATATGGCTTGAGCAAATTTTGGCTGTCACTAGTGCTATTGGCGTAGCTCCAATAGAAGTGCGGTGGGCTGGGGAAACCCAGCTGCGATCGTTCTGGGTTTGAAGGACGAAAACGTCCCGGTAATACTGGGGCGCGACTTTCTGCTCGACATAGCAAATGGAACCTGGTCATCCAGAGATCTCCCAGAAGGAGAAGTACCATGCGTTACAAAGGTGGATGTAATGACCTGCTCGGCCGAGGAATCATAATTGGAAGGCGAGTGTTGAGAATTCCGATTGTCCTGAACCCTTTCGTGGCTGATTGACGATGTCCTTCGCGAATGCTCAGGCTTGTTCAAGAACCACCCAGGCATCGCTAAAGGGGTAAAACTTGCCATCAATACCGGCGACCACAAGCCGATCAAAATTTGTATGAGGTCGATGACAGACGCCAAGCAGGCAATTCTGGAAGATCAGCTCAACAAACTGATCGGGAAAGGAGTTATCAAGGGGTCCATAGCCCAAGGGCATCCCCTATCGTTATTGTGACAAAGAAAGAAAGGACGCATCATTTGTGCATAGAATTTTGTGCACCTGACGCCATCACCGTGGCGGACCAGTATCCGATGTCACAGATTGATGAAATCACGGCCAGGTTGGGGCGAGGTCGCTATTTTGTGATACTCAATATGTTCGGCAGACTGGGCTAAGAAAGCATTTGAGATGCCTTGTGGTCTGTGGCAGATTAAGGTCACGCCCTTCGGGTTGCGGAACGCTCCCGCAACTTTCCAGAGATTAATGAATGACGTGCTTGGTGAGGCAAACTGGAAATAAGCTATGACCTACCTCGACGACATTTTGATCTACTCGCAAAGCATCGATGTATTGGACAGGTTAGCTGCCGATGGTCTAACCGTGCACTCGGAGAAACTACAACTGCATGTAAACGAGTTCTCTTTTCTGGGACACGTACTGTCTCCAGGTGTACTGAGACCGGATCCTGCTAAGACAGGGCGGTGGTTGATTTTCTCCGCCCGGCAAATGTGAAGCAGATCCAGCAATGTTTGGGGTTGATCGGTTATTATCGGCAACTCGTACCACAGTTCTCAGCGATTGCCAAACCGCTATCCGCACCGCTGTCGAAAGACAGAGGCTGGATGTAGAGAGATAAACTAGAAGACACGGTTCTCATGGTGAAGTACAGGCTGTTGGAGACACAGGGAGTCCATCTGCCTGTTCTGAACAAGGCGTTCGTGATCCAGACGAATGCCTCCAGTGCCGGCCTTGGAGCTATCCGGCTACAAGAACGCAACGATAACCTGGCAACGGTGGCTTTTTCGAACCGAGAACTGACCAAGGCGGAAGCCAATTACTCATTTCTCCAACTTGAATGCCTTGCGGTCATCTATGTGATCATAAAATTGTATACACGCACTTTACGATCCAGACCGACCCTCTGGCCCTGATATGGTTACAGGAGTTAAAGGAACCCACCGGACGGTTGGCGCTTGTCGTTGCAGCTCCAGTTGCTTGACATAACGGTCCAGTACAAACCAGGCTCCACCTATAAATTGAATGATGCCTTACCCCTTAATCCAGTAAGGGAACCCGACGAGGAAGTATACACGGTGTTGAAAGTGGAAAGTGTAGTGCCCTACGATGACTACCCTACACGAAATGAGTGGTTGGAGGCTCAACGAGAGGACCCTGAGTTGGGACCACTTTTCCATTATGTGTCTACCCAAGAGGAACCACTGGACATTTGGCTCATCCAGAAGGCCCTCGGTGCATCGGGAAAAGTGCGTCTCCGACCGTGGCATTTTGATGCAGTACTGTCCATGGCTGCGACCTGATGCATTTGTGCAAGTTGGATGTCTGAAGATTTTGGTACCCGCGGCATTGCAGAAGGAACTAATTCGACAGCATCATGATGCACCGCTAGCAGGCCACTTGGGTGGTGGGAAAACCTACTGGCAGATGAAGAAGTTACACACCTGGCGAGAGATCAAAGCAGATGTGATGCGATATTGCTGCAGGTGCCGTGCTTGTCAGCGGGCAAAGCCCTCTAACAAGCTATCCGTCGGCCTTATGCAACACACAGAACCCCAAACTCCATGGTCAATGGTGGGGTTGGATCTTATGGGCTCCTTCCCTTAAGCGTCCTAGAGCCCATTTGCACTGACTTCACCAAATGGTTTTCTTTAACCCCTCTGCGATCTGCAAAAGCCAGGGCGATCACAGAAGAGATTTTCAACTTGGGCTGCACTTTCGGATTCCCAGAAATGGAATCATTCGATAGAGGGCCGCAACTGGTCTCAAAGGTATACGAGCAATGTAGTTGGCTTTGGGAACCAAACTCCGTCTGACTACTCCATACCACCCGCAGACCATTCTGACTGAGCTCATTAACTGGGTGCTTGTGTCGATGTTGCACACATTTACACTTGAATATGTAAATTGGGATGAGAGGTTGAGTGAATTACAGTTCGCTATCAACTCGGCAGTGAAAGAATCGACTGGAGTCACGCCCTGCAACGTGATGCTGGGACGTTCACTGCAATATCCCTGGAAGCAAGATGCACCAGGTGAAGGCACTATGGTACCGGCGAGGAGGATCTGAAGGCGTTCGCTGAGCAATTGTGCAATCGGCTAACCAAAGTGTATCAGTTCGTGGGACTGAACAATGCGAAAGCCAGCGACCGGCATAAGCTGCAGTACGACAAGGGCCGTTCAGACCTCCGGTACTAGGTTGGGGAAAAAGTGTGGAGAGCAACACATGTTTTGCCCAAAGAGTTTACCGCCAAGCTAGCACCCCTACAGGAAGGGCCGTGAGTCATTACGGACATTCAAAGTGAGAAAGTTGCCCTGCTGAAACTGTAAGGTGGTAAGGCGGTTACGGACCCGATTAACAAATGTGGGTTAACACTTCATCAAACTGGTCATAGCTAGGTCACTGATAACGACGCTGCCCGCACTAAACCAGGGCAGCTCCAAAGGCCGCACACACACATATCCTGAGGAGTACAAAATGAAAACCTATTTTACATAAGCCGCGTTCGTCAATAAGATAAGGAAGGGTAAATGGACTTCGCATCTATTGCAGACAGGCGAGTACGTTTTCTGGTATATGGATTGCCAGGTAAGGTAACTTGAACTCCTCAATCCCTCCCAGTGGGCAAAAAACTAATCGGCGTGGACTGCTTATTTTTGATGTAAGGTTGGGTATATTGCACTCCTACTCTTAATAATCGGTAAAATATAGGCTGGAGTGCGAGATAAAGATTACTTGCGCCACCATTTTTGCATGTGAATTGAATACAGGGAATATACAGTAAAACCTCGGGATCGGGTCACCCTCTTAATAGGGTCACCTGGATGATCGGGTCACCAAGGGCAGGCACAGAATTTTTCTTCCATAGACTGTGTGTATTAGCCAGTTGGTTAATCGGGTCACCCCGGATATCGGGTCAAGGGCCGCCAGTTTGATCCCCTTGAGCATATGCAGATCGGATAATCGAATCACCTGGGGTTTGCGGTTGAGACATAACTGCCGCTATTTCCATGTTTGAACGAGTCACCACTTTAATTGCTGTAAAACACTCCTGCTTTGGGCAAATTTTATTTCTCTAGTCAAGCGTTGGGTCATAGCTTCGTTGTTTGCAGGCTAGTGTACTTGATCAAGGAGAGCATCAATCAAACATTTCTGTATTCTCAGCAGTGAAACAGTATGGCGACCAAAAAAAACGTGTTGAATTGGGACTTGCAGATTCATTAAAATGTGTGTTAATAAAAAATTCCATACCGTAACTGTAAAATGCAACGCAGGAAATTTTTCAAAAATTTGTGATATATCGGTTAATAGAGTCACCTCATAGATGGGGTCGCATTGAGGCAGGTCCCTTGGGTGACCCCATTAACAAGGTTTTACTGTAGATTGTTTTCACAACAACTCCAAAAATGACACTCTGCTGCATAGAATAAGCGTGGAAGGGTAAATTGGACTTTGCAAACACTAGTACGCAGCATTATCATTAACAACGGTGAGGATGCGCTATTTTTGCATACTGATTGACTATGGGTAAATTGGACGCGTGAACAGTGTAAAAGCAGCATTGCCATGCTAAATACGATGCACAAATTACCAGTTGCGTAGTGAATAACTAGCAGATCTCTTTGTGATCGACAGCATGAGTTATCGTATTGCAAGTAACGCAAGTCGAACCGGGCAGCAGGCGTGACGTCAATGGGGATGACGTAAGCTAGGGTGTGGCTGCGGAAAAGGCTTAGCTGGTTTTTGTGAACACGTGGCGTCAAACGCTATGTGCCGAGTGATAACAGTGGGTTGAATCAAAATTCTGAAATGTCTATCATTTTGCGGATGCAAGATTAAATGGGATTACCATTTCCGAACGCAAAAATAAATACAAAGAGCTAGAAATAGCGAAAAACGAGTACGTTGTTGGAATAGGGTAGACTTTGAAGCAGACCACCTGTTTCACTCTCTTATTTAAAAAAATATTGGGATCACCCCTACCCTGTTTTTCGGGTTTCGAGGCTATATTGCAACAGCAGTGTTGTCTCTATCTCTATACGCTGGAGCTTGGTGGAGAGCAGGAGGGTGATGCTAAAACGCGAAACTGCTGCGGCTGTGTTTTACCCTCGAATCCCCAAAATCCGGCCGGGGGTGATCCCGATGTCATGGCTAATATGGGCTGAATCGAAATTGCGTGTTCCAAGCTACAATTTCAAACATTATGCAGCGGAGACATTGCATTTTTCTAACAAAATATTTATTTTGTATTAAAACTGTGAATTTTTCACTGTGTCACTACATGCATGCAAGCCGCGCGCACACACCATATACAAACTCAAAATTCCTAGCAATTGGAACGTTCGCAACAATCCGGTGCATGTACAGTCGATGATTATAACTGTCTTCCTCATATTTGTGTTATTTTGACCAACTTCCGGTTGACCAATTCTGTTTATTTTTTGTTAGGAATGGAAGGTCGAGCGACCTTCGCCCTACAAAAGCGGTTTTGCGAAAGGCCTGAAACTCGTTTCCTAGAAAACTCTCAGGATCCGAGTTATTCTCATTTCGGGAAACCACCTGACCAAAAACTTGTTCTGCCTTTCCCTATTTAAACCCCCAGGCTCTTTTCTCCTTGTCATTTCCACAGAGGATTTTCCTGTTGCTACTACTCCCGCTGACTTCCGGTTACGATCTAGAGTCTTGCATCCGGAGGTGAGGATTTTCATGTTGCTACTACTCCAGTGGACCTCCGGTTATCATTCAGACTCTTGTATCCGAAGGTGAGGATTTTCCTGTTGCTACTACTCCCGTGGACCTCCGGTTACCATCCAGACTCTTGCATCCGAAGGCGAGGTTTTACCTGTTGCTACTACTCCCGTGAACCTCCGGTTACCATCCAGACTCTTGCATCCGAAGACGCTCGTACCCAGCGACACTAGCACCCGAAGACTCTGCGCCCGGAGTATCCGAAGCCTTGTTTCCGGAGGACCTTGCAAAGTTCTAGACATCCAAGTTCGTGGCCAGCCAAAGAATCTCAGCTATTCGGCCCTACACATAGCTCTGCCGCAGTCAGGGCGCTGACAGAGTGGAAATGACCGAAACCCTCCTCGGCATGGAACAGATGCAACGCGAGTTACATGCCCTTTGGACAGAAAGAGATGCCCTTGCAGGTGACCTAGCCTCTGCGGTCTTTGGCCCTGTCAAGGGCTCGCCCACACCCTGCTGCTCAGTTTGGAGGGGGTGACAACCTGCCAGAGTCCCTAAACTTGTTCCGCATGATGTTACGCCAGCAAGGAGGCTTGTTGGACACCCCTGTGGATCAGATTGATTATATTTCTATGCATCTTACTGCCGGGGCACTATCCTGGTATGCAGCTCTCTGCTTCTCCAACGAACCAACAGCGTGTACAGTAGCCGACGTTTTTCTTTGGATGGCTCCCTCCGCCCAGTAGCAAACTACCTTGAGTTTAATGAACTCACCGTGCAGAATGGAGCCCTCCTTCCTCTGATTTCTGAACGATTCTCGGCCGTTTACAAGGCACAGATTTTTACCAAGATCGACCTGCGTAACGCCTGCAACCTGGTACGGATTCGTCAAGGGAATCTGTTTGAGTATCTAGTTATGCCCTTTGGCCTAACAAATGCCCCAGCAGTTTTCCAAGGCTACATGGACCACATCTTTTTTGTCCTGATAGACCGAGTCACAGCTATTTACATAGACGACATTCTGATCTATCCTCCTGACCCCGGGTCACACGTCCTAAACGTAACAGAAGTCCTGAAAAGACTCAAGGAGCATCAACTGTATGAGAAACTGGAGAAATGTGAGTTTCATAGGGACGGGGCGGAATTCCCAGGGTTCGTCATTTCCAAGACAGGAATCAAAGTCGCCACTAGCAAGGAAGCTGCCGTGCAGAACTGGCCCATTCCGAAAACTCGAAAAGGATGTGCAGAGATTTTTGGGACTGGTGAACTACCTACGAGATTTTACTAAAAACTACTCAGCACTTGCCAAGCCCCTGACTGACTTGACATCTGCAAAGGTTAGGTTCTCCTAGGGGAAGACCAAACAATCCAGCTTCCAGAACCTGAAGCACGCCTTGCTGACCGCTCCCGTTCTGGCACACGCCAATCCACAATCGCGCTTTGTGGTGGATACATATGCCTCAGAGTTTGCCATTGGGGCTGTGCTCCTTCAACCACATTACACTTTGCTTCACCCGATCGCCAAAATTTCGCTGAAACTATCTCATCGGAAGCAAACTGCTCCGCACTTGACAAGGAACTACTGGCCATTGTAGACGCCCTGAAGACCTGGCGCCACCACCTGATAGGAGTACGCCAACCGGTAGCTATACGGACCGACCATCGAAACCTTGTCTTTTTTCGTAAGAATAGACTACTGTCGCAATGCGAAATTTGATGGGCCCTCACCCTATGGGAGTTCAACTTTTGTAATTTAGCAACAGAGCGGAACTGACAACGCTCCCGCCGATGCTTTAAGTCGCCTTCCCGATCTGCAAGGACTTGGAGAGAAACGGAACAAACAAACCATCCTCTCCCCTGACAAAGTTATTGTGAGCATTAATTCGAACCAGAAGAGGTGTTCCCCATGTGAAAGGGTTCAGTCAGACGGGAACCAACTTCGGATCCTACAGGAGAGACACCACTCACCCGTTGGAAGTCATGGCGGATTTCGACGTACTGTCAACAAATATACTGAGATTTTTGGTGGCTTGTATGCGGAGGTTCATTAAAGATTACGTCTGGACTTGCGATACCTGCCAGCGCAGCAAAGCGGTGTGTCACCGGCCGTTGGGCCTCGAAAATCCCCTTGCAATTCCTAAGAGACCCTGGGGCTCGCTGAATCGACTTTATAGTGAAACTTTCAAGATCGTCCCAGTTCGACTCCATCCTAGTTGTGGTTGATAGACTGACCAAGATGTTGCACTTTGTGCCATGCTGCAAAACAACCACCGTCAACTTACTGGCGGAATTGTTCATTCCAAACATCTTCCGCCTCCACGGGCAGCCGGACGACATCACGTCCGACCAGGACCCCATTTTGTATCACATTTCTGGAAGGTCACATTGAATGGACTGGGAAAAAGGAGTCACCTACCCACGGACTATCACTCAACCTGACAGCCAAACCGAACAGAAGAACCAAACACTGGCGCAATATCTCCGCTGTTGTGCGAAATACCTGCAAATTGACTGGGCCAAACTTCTAACCCTGGCAGAATTCTCATTTAACAACTCTGTGGCAAACTCCACCACATGCACTCCTTTTTTTGCAGTATACGGGTGCCACCCCAAATCTGATATTCTGTTGGAACCCGCAACCTCACAGGGATTGAAGATCCAGAGACACTCCTCAACTCATTGGTCTCCGCCAGCGCCGAATTCATAAATCACCTAAAGGGATTAAAAAAATGATCATGCAAGAACTAACCCGGGCTCAAATCGCCTATAAGACTCAAGCTGATAGAACATGCCTTCCACATGACTTCCAGGTACGAGACCAAATGTGGCTCTTGCCACGACACATTACCACAACATGACTGTGCTCTAAGCTTGACTACAAGCGGCTGGGGCCTTTTCCCATCCTGGCCCAAATAAACCAAGTTGCCTTTCGCCTGGAGCTGCCCAAGACGCTAGCAATCCACGATGTGTTCCACACCTCTCTTTTGGAGCCCATTCGCACCACCTTGTGACGGTTCCACTTTTTTTCGAATTGTCATGGTTCTTTTGTGGCGACCTTGAGTAACAGGGTTGCAAATTGTTAATTACTAACAGCTGTGAATCTAACAACAATTGAAACCAGTTTTCTATGTGTAGTTATGTAAATGTAACATTGTGAAACAGTTTTGAGAATTAAGTTAGAAAATAATATAAATAGAAGAATAGCACAAGCTAGTGGCAGT
>WWPM01024197.1:0-14323 GCA_023279145.1 Glomeris maerens | reverse complement strand
AGACATTTTGCAGAATGTATGCAGACATTTTGCAGAATGTATGCAGACATTTTGCAGAGAGTATTCAGCCATTTTGCAGATGTATGCAGACATCTTGCAGAAATTAAAACGTTTCGTAGGAAATATTAAGAAATTTTGCAGAAAGTATTAAGACATCTTGCAGAAAATATTAAAACATTTTGCAGAAAATATTAAAACATTTTGCAGAAAATACTGAGAAAATTTGGTAGAAAGTGTCGATACATTTTGCAGAACTTGTGAAAACATGTAACAGAAATTATGCAATTCTGCAGATATTGCCGCGCAAGTTCTGCCATAGAAATATTAAATTTCCAGAAATTACGCAGGGGACTTGCAGAATTGCCGCACACTGTGCGAGAACCGTTATATACGAAAACTTGTGGTTTATTTGCGCGTGCAGGAACAGCACTTTTCGCTTGGATTTCTGTTGGCGCTCGTCGGCATGTTGACCGCGGGAACTTTCCTCTGCTACTACATAGTTTGGGTTGTGTTCGAGTAAGTAAATTTGGAACGGAACTGGCAAAAAAAAACCCTGACAAACCGATTTTTGCAGCCCCGGTGACGCGATGGCGCGCAGCGACTGTTACGAAGTCTACGTACTGTACAGCGAACAGCACCTCGTCAACGCAAAATCCGCTCACAAATACCAAATCAGAAGGAAAGTTGCGCAGAAGTAGCTAAAAAAAAAATCCAATTCCACCTAAACCACCAAACTGAGATACGGAAAACTTTTTTTAAAATCACTGTGCACAAAAACTGCAGGAATTACGAACTGTACTTTCAGAAAACTGGAAGAATTTTGCACGGAAACTGAAAGGAAATTACCAATTTTGCAATTAACTCTGTAAAATTACGCACAAAATCCGGAGAATTTTGCAGAAAAACTACGGAAAATAATGGATTTTAACCACACAAAAAAAAAACAGTAAAATTGTGCACTATTTTCACTTATTTACTCTATAAACTGGAAAAGAAAAGGCAGAAATTTCTCCGCACTATTCTCTAATTTTCCAACACAGTGCGCACGCGTTCTAAGACACCCACGTTACAAGACATTACGCGTTTGAAGACGCACGTAGTGCTTCAACAATTGCGAGAAAAGGATCTTTTCGAATTATTTCTACTATAATATCTCACATTTCCACGCTCCTTCTTACTGTATAAGACACTTCTCGTTATTAAACACTAAAACCGAAAGACATTCGGGTGTCTTGTAACGCGCGTGCGCACCGTCGGTGAATTCCACGTCACGTTTGAATCGTTAAATTCTAAATTTGAACATATTTATTTTGTGTTTCATGATATTTAACAATTTGAGATAGAAAAGCTCGAAATTTATTTACCGTAACTATTTTCAAAGCGCGCGTTGCTGACGCGCCTCAATTTCACCATTGAAACGTGATCTTGGTGTCAAATGTTAATAAATATCAAATCTGCGGCTAAAATCCTTTTTTCAAAAGTCAATACGATTTCTGAGGAGAGGGAATTTCCTTTTCAAAAATGTATCGTACTTCATACTTGAATCTCGTTATGATTTTCGTTACACGTACATGGAATTCACCTGTATTAATACGTACGTGTATAAAACGTGGCACTCTCGTCTTCGCGGTACGAAGCCGTACGGCCGGCAATTATTGACGCGGCCAACTACGCCGAGTGGCCGGAGAATTATGACCCCTTGACATTTTTCTGGAAATTAGCATTGATTTCGCTGCAGTTGGTAGAGGGCCCAACCCGATGTTAATATTGAAAATTACTTGAGAGGTTTTCTTGGCCGCGCGTCAACCGAACTAGAAATGTTTGCGGCTTTTCTTTTCCCTCGCGAATGGATTTACCAAAAAAAAATTAGTAATAAATCACTACTACGTATTGTTTTCAATAACATTCCAATTTAAGCTCGTAATTGTGTAATTCCCCACTTAAATTTTCCTCCCGAGTACCGATACGGGAATCGAAGAGCGGATATCGCGTATATTTAATGCATATTTTCACTGCCAAACTTTGAGCATTGTTATATGTGTATATAAATATATATACTAATGATTGTTCACAGTTTCCCGTAATTTCTTGACAATCATCGGCAATTTACTTCGGTTCCCCGCTTCGATTTTTCAACTAGTTGTCGTAATTTTCACACTATAAATATACTATATATACATACCTATTATATACATTCCCATACTGTGCCTTTTGACGCGTAATGCAGATTTTACAATGTGTTATATTCGCATTCGGTTCAATGGAGTTCTTCGGTGTCAATCACTCTGTCATTTTCCCAGTAATAAATAAAAACATAATGTTATTGAAATGAATTATACTTTCGCAAATTGTTTTCAATTGCGACTTCCGAAACAAACGCGGGAATTTGGGGAATTACTTTCACTACACGGATACTGAGATGATCGCATCAAAATTGTAAATAGTCGAGGCTTTTTGGCTGAAAATGTTTGAAAAAAAGACTAAATGAATACAAAAATTGCCACATATTTCGTTGTAAAATGTTTATGAATTGTCACATTTTTTCGTAAATTTGTATACATTACGAATATTTCATTGCCAGTGATTCTGAATTTTGAAATTTCAAACAAAAAAAAAAGGGCCAATATCGAAACGTTTAATAATAAAAGGAACCTGGAGATCTGGTTTTCGGAAAGTTTCACGGATCGAAGAGCTGGTTGGCCAGCGGGCAGTTGCAGCCGCACGCCGCCGGACACGCGTCGTGCTGCCGGAACCACGACAGCAGATGGGCCGCGTGTCCTCCGTGTCCGCAAGCCGCGCAGAAACTCGAGGAACCTTAGACGTTTATAGTATAAGACGTCTCTGAACTGTACCAAAACTTACAAGTACGCACCTTTGACGGCCACGCGACATATCGCGCACCGCAAACTGAAGCCCTTGCAGCCGGGGCACTGCGGGCCTTTCGCGTCTCGCCGGCACCAATGGCACTCGACCAGGAACTCGATGCCCTTGTGGGGCTCCGGGGCCTGCGATATGTGCTTAAGGACCTGAGCGCGCTGCTGCAGAAGGCCCCATTGGTAGAGGATGTCCGCGTAGGCCCATTTGAAGCCGTCGTACTGGTGAGTGACCTTCGGGTCGAGCAGCCTGAAGGCACCAAAAAAAACAACGACCATCTTTTCATCTGTTACAGTGCTGATACTTCCAATGTTAGTTCGTCGGTCCGCGGTTATCGCGGTTCAAAAAGTTCAACGCGAGTTCGCAGGTGTTTGTGACAATAATTGCTCCTTAACTCGTACGGCGTACAGGGTGTTTCCTGTAACCTGAGACAACTCGGAATCTCGCGAAATATTTCTCGCACAAATAAATGGCTTAGGTGAGAAGTTAGTCATCGCAAGGGCTTAATCCGTGCGGGTGGGGGAAGCGGAAACTCTCAACTTTCAAATGGGAACCGCCAATTTTTTTTTGTGGAATCCGAAAGTGCATTCAAAAATAAGTAAAATTTATTGGAAACAATTTCTCAGAATCATAGCAGACGGCACCGAAATTAGCGGACATCCGTCGCTCCGTTTTCTGCAGATGAGAACAGATTCAATAGGTTCCGGGAGACATTCGCGCTTGGAAATGCACCCCTTTTTGCTAGAAACACTTGATATTCTGTAACTAATGCTGGATTCCAGTGAGTACATTCGTCTCGGGTTACTGGAAACTTAGCGCTCTCAAAATGCTTCGGAAGGAATAACGACAAAAATGACGGGGCATGCATCTTGAATAGAATTTCAGGAAAGGTGAAGTCTATTTTGAACAGCAAATGCGAGTTCCTGTACAGAATTTACTGGGCTTTCGAAATAATAAAAAGTTGCGGGTGAATTTCCAAGCGACAGCATTTACGACGCAAACCCTGTATATACGTGGCCGAAATTATGCCGAAAGAGAAGATCACGTCACTTGATATTGTGCTTGTGCCTCTCGAGTTCCATGTCCCTCTGGTCGTGAAGCGGCAACTTGAAGTCGTGGTCGTCCAGCGAATCGGACCAGCTGTTGGAGCGATACGCCTTGAGCAGCGTACCTGCGTCACACGCAGACAGACACAACGCGGTTTGGCACACCGATCGGACCCCGACTGACCTTTTACGTACCCATGCTCCACGACTCGTACGAAGTGTCCCCGGGATGGATCGTGTGGTAGGGCGAACCTCCCGGCTGAAAAACCGTACCGAAAAGAAGAACGAGAAAACTTTCAAAAGTACTGAGCGCGAACCGCTGGCGCAACGTGCAAAGTGCAACACCAAATGAGGCATGCAGCACTTGCGCATTCACGGCATCCAACAACTACATATTGGGGGCCAGAAAATGACGCAACATTTCCCTAAAATTGGCCACTAAACAATGCACAAACATTTGCCTCAAGCAACAATGCGTTCACAACGTTGCAGGGGAAACAGAAAAGGGGGCGCCAACCATCTCGGAATCTAAGAAAAACGTACGAGGCTTTAAGACGCGTGCAAAGAAACGGGGCACGACACGGAGAAAGTTGAACAACGGGTGACTTACCTTGAGCCACCACTTCCCGGTGAGGTGCTGGCAAAACGAAAAGAAACGACAGAAACAGAAAGAAAAGGCTTAACCACCCCGCCCGCCGTTAAACGGGCACCTTTTTTTTTTTGCACCGGGAAATTAAAGGGTGCCCTTACCGTGTGCACGACCGTGTCCGGGATAGACCGGCACTTCCTAGGGGCCTGCGCGGTCTCCGTGGAGCGCGTGAACGCGCAACACAGCATGCCGACGGTCTGGATGTCGCCGACGCAAAGGTAGTGCGATATCCTGGGTGCGCGGAACGAAAGGTCCCTCTTTCAAGCCGCGGTAGCCAAAGGGCTCTTAACTAAAACATATATACACGTACAGAGACTGCAGCAGTTGGCGGCCCAAAGGGTGGCACGCCCAAGGGGCCGTGCGGTCCGCGTCCATCGTCGGGTTCAGGAGCGGGCTGGCGGAGATGGCCGCGAGGGTCCATACCTACGCGAAACGTGGCCCTTAATTGTCCCTACACGCGTATATGTACGCTACGCTAACCTGGACCAGGTCCTTGCGGCCGACCGCGGCGGCGACCGCCGCGTTGTTGTTGCACATGGCGACCACGTCTTTCACGTCCAACCTGAAATCGGAAATGAAGTGAGTGAATTAACAAACGATGAAGCGAATAAGCAAACGAACGCGTTCAAGCGAATTATGCAAAGGGCCTAAGACGAAGAACAAGCGAAGGGATACGAAACACTTCAGTGTCTTTACGCCCTTAAGTTCTTACTGGTAGGACTGGGCCAACTCCTTGCTGATCGGCAACACGCCGCTCACGTCGTAGATCACGACGCTGCCCAACTTCCTGCGCCCGCCCTTGCGCAACTTATTCCGTCCCGGGTTCCTCTTCGCGACAAGCAAACAAACCCTCAACGTCGAACCTCAAACGCGCAAACTACTTAACCCTTTACCCTTTCCTGCGAGTAGAACGAGGAGATGGACAGCGAGACGTCCGCGGTCGGACTCTGGGCCAGCGGACCCGGGAACAGGTTCAGGTTGTACGGCGGCGTGGACTTGGTCGCGTGCCCCATCGGGTTCGACACGTACGCGGCCAGCGCCGACAGGGACCTCGGGGTCACCTCGGACACGGCCGGCAGGCACTTGAGGTGCAAGGGCCGCGTGAAGGTCACCAGGAAGCCGGCGGCGCAGAACGTCGCGCCGCAGGTCCTCGGGAACGGGATCGCGGTGTCCAGGTACGGCGCGTACACGTTGGTCAGCGCCAGGTACGTGGGCTTCTCGGCCCCAAACTTACCGCTCGACTCTCCGGCAGCTTTCTCAGCGTCCTGTTTTTTTTTTTTTAAAGACCGTCTTTATCTGCCGCGTGCGGCAAACGACCCCCCAAGAACTTACAACGCAGACTTCCAGGGTCGCGATCAGCTGCCGAAGGCACGGCTCCAGACACGACAGGTTCTTCTTGACGTGTTGCTGGCACGTCGTCTTCAGGACCTTAAAAACAAACGGCACGCGGATTAAGTTTCCCGGCGCGGTCAGCGAACAAGAGCGTACTTTGCTCAGCTTGTTCTTGGTGGCGCTGTCCACCGTGGTGCCGCTGCAGAACTGGATGGCCGGGGACGCGTTGAACGGGTAGCCGCTCGGGAAGGTCAGCATCACGCGCACCTTGTGTTTGCCGTACGCGGCGCACACCGTGCACGTCCTCGAGTTCGGGTCCATCTCCTCGATCCGCAGGTTCGCTATGTTCTTGTTGAGCAGCGAGAACTCCTGCTGAAGGTTCTTCGGCTGCGCCAGGAAAACCTCGGCCGGCTCCGCCGGAGCGGCCGGGGTCTCCACGTCCTCCGCCGCAGAACGACCGTCCTCGCGATCCCGTACCGGACCCTGACCGTTAGCCGCGTCCACCCTCGCGACTGTGGCATCCTCGCGAGCCGATGCGACGGTGACATCGGACGCGAAGTGGTCCAGCGAGTCGGAAGCGGAGCTGGTGAGGGATTCGCGCTCGCCCGTTTCGAGCGCGTCATCGCTCTCCCCGCACAACTGGTAAAAACCAAAACGCAGACCGACTGCGTTTTAATCTCTCGGCTCTCGCAATGTCAAAACGGGCAGTGGATTGCATTTCTTAGCTACTGCTATTGCCATTGCTTTGCTATTGCCATTGCTTTGCTATTGCTATTGCATTTCTTTGTTATTGGTATTCCTCACCTTCTGCAGTTGCGAGTCAATGCGCCAGATGCGCAAGCTCTGGTCCTTGGACCACGTGACCAGTTGGAAGTCGCGGCCTGGAAAAGAGGAAACAGAACTGAACGTTGTTGCCGGGAGCCGGTAGTGTGGGAAGCGATCGCGCACCTTCGCGCTGCTTGCGCCACTCGAACTCGAGGACGACGTCCGTGTGCCCCATGAACGTGTGGACGGGCGAGAGGAGGTTGGCCATGTTCCAGAGCAGGAGGCCGTTCTCGCCGCGCCGCAACTGCGGCACCACGACGGTCACCAAGCCGTCGCCGAACGGCTGCGATCCGCGCATAATAAATGTGCTTTAGTTTGCAGAAATGGAATTTTTGGAGCGAGTGAAAAGAATTTCAGTTTTAAATGAGGTTTATGCGAGAAATAGTCGGTTTAGTGTGTTGGAAACAACTTCCGGAGGGGAAAAATACTGTACAATTTGCATCTAAACCAACAAAACCAAAAAAGTACTACCGTGTACCGCGCTCGCCACACGGGTGACCCGGACGCCAACGTGTTCAGCGGCCTGCACGGGTTCGACACGTCCCAAAACTGCAAACCGAAATCCGTCTCAAAAATCCGCCAGCATCGCGACAAGATAAAGAGCCTAAGCCGGACCTTGACCGTGCAATCCTGACTGGACGTGGCCAGCTGATACTCCTGCATCGGGCTCCAATCGAGTCCGTGGATCTTGGAGAGGTGCGCGGCCACGTACTGGATCGGACACGCGACTTTCTACGCGCGGTTTTACAAAATTCTTACCGGTAAAAAATCAAACCTACAGTGACGGGTTTGCGCAGCTTACGCGGTAATCCCACAACCTGATGTCGCCTTCGTGCGAAGTGGCCAGCACGTTGGCCACCATCTTGTTCCACTTCACCTGAGATGACGCGGCTGTTGGACAAAAAAAAAACATTCGAGTTCATCATTTTGACGGCTCGGGAACCAACAGTCGTCTGCTTACCCACGGCCGACAACGCGATCGCCGGTTTCCGCGCGTCCCTGCAACCATAAACAAAAACCCCTTTTCGCTTATTTATTAAAATATCAATTCATTTACTCGTCTGTTGACCGATTTTAACTTTGTTTTCACCAAAATGTTCAGAATACGGTTGGCAACATTTCTTAAATTGAAACTACGCCCCTATCGGCAAAACTAACAAAGTTAGCTTTCGAATGGCCTTGAAAGCGGGCATCAAGGTCAAATCTGGAATCGTAGCTAGAGATGCCCGCAGTGTGTAGACCAACTTTGCTCAGACTAGTAAGTCACATAGAATCATCGCTGTCAAAGTTATTTCCAAACAGGCAAGCGATCGTTACCGAATGTCCCACACGTAGATGAAAGTGTCAACGGAGCACGTGGCTATCATGTTGGAGTCGAACGGTGACCAGTTCAAGTCGCTGATGACCCGGGTGTGAGCGCGAAGCACGTGCCGGGAACTCAACTCGCCGTCGCGCCATTCCACCAATTCGGCCCTTTGGTTGCACTGGAATTAGACATGTATTCAAGTGTAAATCACTATGGACCTCACTTTTTCCAAATTCAATTTTTTTTTGCAATTTAGTACTAATCTATCATGCGGATATCAGCTGCAAAGAATACAAACTCGACATTTATCCATTTTTATAAATAATCCAGCGCTATTCCCGTGTTTTTCAATGGAATAAACGGCCAAAAACTGGTTGTTACAATTCGGGTGCAACGTTCTTGCGTTCGTCATCACCGCTGCGCAATACATCTCTGCAATTCTCATAGGCGTTAACACGAGCCGCGCAACAAAACATCGCGATGCGATCGATTTCGAGAAACATGATAGCACCAAACTGACCGTCAGCGCGAACATCTGTCTCCTATCGAAATTCGGGTTCCATTCCGCCGTTCCGACCTCCCATTTGCTCTGTCTTGGGAATTTCTTCAACGACTCGATCGGGTTGTCGAGTTGTACGATGCCCAGGCATCTTCGTCTGCAAGTATAGGCATTCTTAGGAAAAGCAAGTCGGTATCCGTGCAGCTTAATTGCGGGGGAACGTGACGCCTCGCAACTTTCTGTCGCGCATCCCATGCTTCGCCTACGTGTCACGTGACGCACGGTTGCATGGACATCGATCCTTCGCAACAAAGCTGCACGCAAAAGAATAGATCACAACAAACCCTGCCAAAATCGCGTATTTCGCTGTCATGTCCACCGCCATCGCGTTCGCCTGTTAAAAAAACGTTTATTTACCGCGTGAATCACGAATTTTGGAATTATTTTCGTACCTGCATGTCTCGGTATTCGGCCACAACATTTTCGCTGCTCCATCTTGCAGCCATAATTCCCCGACCTCCCGCACGATGGCGCTGCAATCGTTCTCAACAGTTATTACAGAGGTGGCCACTGTCCAAGGTGTGTATAATAAGTAAGATAGCACCGTGAGTATTCCACCATATTGAGTTCATCAACCCTACACACTTATGACGTCTTCACACTGCTTTCGTGACTAATGCGAACCGCATTGCGACGTCATCCAGCGGCGCTCGTCTTTGATTGGTTGACCGAAAAGCTAGTTCCGTTCCATCGGAATGGCCTGGCCAGTGCGGTGCCTCACCTTGATTGGTTCCGCCATGTTTGGCCTTACCATTCTGTGTCCTGTACCAAAAAACAACAAACGAAACCCGATTACGTTGTTTCAATGCAACTTCTTTGACGTAAATCGGTAACAGGAGAACAATATATCGCCAAATTGCGAATTCTCGATCCAATTTTGGCAATTCGGAGTGATGTTCGACTCGGGAAATGAACGATCAAGTACAATTAGATGACGTTAAGGTAAGTCACTTGAGAATTTCCTCACAAAAACGGCCAAGACGCTTGAAATTCGTAGGAACTCACATCAATCCTCGTTTGAAATACCCAACTAGGTTGAATTGGAAGCTTTGAACAATTGCACGGATGAAATAAACCGCCTGGAAGTCCAACTCGATGTGAGTAGCAACGTCCTTGCGCAGAGCCCCCCCACCGCGTGCAACTATATTTCACGGAACCCTTGCCATCCCGACGGGTGACGTCACGCGAAGTTGCGCTCGCGCCCAAGCCGTGCAATATTCTCCTTGAGCACCTCGCAACTGTATTGCACGAGATCGGAAGTAACGCAATACCGTTGCGCGGCACCCGTGCTTCGCCTACGGGTGACGTCATGCAAAGTTGCGCGCGCAATATCGCTGTGGCAATAAAACTGCCGATTATTTAAAAAGCTTTTTTTTTCCAGGAAGCAAATGCGCAGTATCGTTCGGCGCTGTCGGAAACGAGCAATCGCCTCGTTTTGCTCCAAAAGAAGCTGGGAAATTGCGTGGAGAAGAGCAGGCCGTATTACGAAGCCCGCGAATACGCCAAGAAGGTCCCAGTATCTTTTTTCGCGGAGGGGCAAAAAAAAAATTACGAATTAAATCCTTGGATAGTTTATCATTTTTTTTGTGTGTCTATATAGGCAAGGGTTGAATGCCAAGTTGCCGCCGTGCAGTTCCAGAGAGCGGCAACCGTTCACTCGGCCGCGCGGGAAACCATCGCGTTCGCCGAGGAGAAGTTCCTGCGAGCCGGCCAACCTGACATGAATTTCGACAGTGCCTGGCAGGAGAAGCTCAATCACGCAACTATCAAGGTTATGGAGGCCGAGATGCAGCTGTCCAAGAGCCAGCGGGAACACCAGGAGAGGGCGCACGCGTTCCGGAAGGCCGAAGAGACCCTGCAGGGCCTGGAGATTAAATTGAAGTCTGAAATCAGTAAATCAAGGTATAGCTGCTGTGTCTGGTTTTCAAATCGCCCTTGTAAACAAACTCCCCACGTGACGTTGGGGATAATAGAGAGATAAAGGTTCACGGAACGTGTACGCGTGTGACGTCATTTTTGACGTCATGGCAAGCCGCGCCAATCGGCAGCTGTAATTGGAGAGTTTCCTGCAAAAAAAAAGTGACAAATACTCATTACAAATTCAGCAAAAAGTAGTCGCTGGGAATTTGTTAAAACACACAATATATTCACTGGAAGTGACGCAGAGCCGTTTCTCGCAGGTTGTACTTCGAACAAAGCGAGTTGTTCAACAAAGAACTGCAGCTTCACAAGGAACGGGTGGACAACCTGCAGAGGGCCATCGCGGACGTGAAGGACCGGTACTCGGGAGCCCTCAACCGCCTGGAGGTCATCTCGGAGAGGATCCACGAGACCCGCAAGCTCCGCATGCTGCAGCCGCGCGAACCGGGTGTTGGCGCCGAGAGATGCGAGACGGAAACTGAGAACGAAAAAATCGAATCATAATCAATCGTGAATCTCCCAATTCTTCCAGACTTGCCGCGGCACGATCAAATAGCACGCGTCAATCAATCGTACGATTGCTCACGTGTTTTCCTTAGTTATTTTGCCATTTATTCTGTACTATACATATAATAAGCTAATCTGTATAGGAAAATACTTACTGCCGTTACTAGGAGACGTATTTTTGTAGAACCCGTCCGTTTTACCGATTTTAAACTACTTTTTACCGTGTTTTTATTTCTCAGTGTAATTTATGGATTGCCAATAAAACGGAAACTTTTTATATAATTAGGCTTCCTCAAACACTTCATTTTCCTGATTAATTACAATAATTTCAAAGTGGAATTGAATTGTCATTCCCGTATAATTGGAAATTAATACTCTGTTAAGAATTTTAAATAACAGTTAACAAACCTTAAAGTCTTTCAAGACTGTTGCTAAACATGATTATCAATGTGTCGCAATAAATTTGACGAATGGTTAGTTTAAAAGACTTAAATCGCGTACCGAAAATGCGTTTTTTTTCACTTTAGGACTCCTTTCGCTGATGCGCCGTTTGAATTCGATGCTATAACAGCGGTTTGAAACGACGAAACTACTAGTAAATTTATGCAAATTTGGACTAGATTAGCGGATGGGGGAACTATAACTTACCGGTATGAAGACGGTGTTCGTTGATTTCAAGAGGCTTTAACTCCAGCAACTGCGGGAATGACTGCAAAATCGATCTGTATTTCATGTACAGCTTTGTTGCGGACTCCACTTCGGCGCGCAACATTCAGTGACGTCACCGGCGCAATAGAATACAGGTTGCGGAGCAGTATCGCACGCAATGTCGGTCCGCGCAAGAAAGTTGCACCAAACTACATTTTGTTCTCGGTCTTTTCATTACTTTCCTGTACACAATTTCACTTCTTTATTGTTGTTACTAAACAAGTAGAAAGTATCTTATTCTTCGGTTTTCGGCTTGTGAGAGGCAAAACTGGAATACTTTCTGTCAAAACAAGCAGATTATCTGTGCGGCACTACTCGCTGGTTCTCTGCTTCCATGAAGTGACTACTCGATACATATCGGCACAACAATCGATATCGATGCTCGATGTATTTCGGTACAACAATCGGTATAATTTTTTACTCGATACTTTTAGGAACAACAATTGGCTGGTGTTTTTATTTGCGGTACAATAATCGATATTGCTATGCACTACTCGATACATTGCGGTACCGCATTCCACAATATAGAATCGATATTTAGTGCTGTTACTGGATATACATATCGGTACACCAATACAATATCGGTCCCCACTCAAAGTACAGCAACAGGACGAGCGCAGTGCTGCCCTCTATCGCATTAATACCAAACTTCCATCACGTTTCATTGATTTATCGTACCGGTTTCAGTTTAAACTTGCCAAATTAGCTACTACTGTTCGCAAAATCATATTCAGTGTTCATTTACTGTTAGAAAACCGTTCGAATAAAGTTTTTCCCACGTGTTTATTCATAAGTATTCGGGCAATAAACGACAAAGATGAACAAGAAAATAAGTTCAATGTCATAAAGATGGCCGCCGTTTAACACCGCAATTGACCTCTTCGAATTACACATTGACCATTGCACTGTACCAAAGAGCTTTGAAGATCACACTTTCGAGGAAATAAAGTTCAATTTAAGACATCCAGACATACACTGCGCATTAAGTCGGTGAAGATACGCATTAAGACGGTGAATATAAGCGACAGATTCTCTTTGTCTCGATCGCGGCTCTGCGAAACCTCATTTTTTGGTAGATAATAATCAATCAAACAAATATGTATCGATAAGTATCAATATATATGATCTTCCAGAGTCTAAACCATGGCCAAGAAGTACGTCTTATTTTGTTTGGCCTGGTTCACTTGGCAAAGCGTCTTCGCGAATGTCCAACAAGACACCGCGCCGCAAGGTAAAAAAAAAAAACGAAATAGGGCCCATTTCTAAAATACATCTAAAGGCATTGGGCACTTACAATGTCTCTTAAGATAAGGTCTCATAGCCCATATCATCGCAGCATCGGCATTTTAACTCTCGCGCGTGTTCCTTGTTTCTCGGTTTACTTTCTATAATCTAGGGCCGAGATTTAGGTGTTTGGAGGCAAAGGGCCAGAAGCTTTGCTGCCCTTACGACGACGGCCATTTCTGCAAGGGCAAGTCATCCTGCTGCCCTTCCGGCACGGCTTGCGGCGAATCGCAAACGTCCTGCGAGCCGCGAGACACCTTGCCGTTGCTCGCGTGGAAGACGGAGTCCCCGGTGCCCTTGATCAGAAACCTGGACAACCTCACCGTGCCCCAGTCTACCAAGAGACAATCTTGCGCTCTGGAAGGCCCTTTGGTCCGCGGTAGCCGCAGCATCCAATGCCCCAGGAACTCGACGTACTGCAAAGACGCGTACCGCTTCGGCTACACGTGTTGCCCCGTCGCGAACGGCACTTGCTGCGGGGACCATACCCACTGTTGCCCTCAAGGGACCCAGTGTGACCTTAGGAGGGGCCTTTGCTTGAGGGATTCAGGGAGGACGGAGACCCAGTGGTTCCGTGTGTTTCGCGCGGTAACTTTGTCGAGGAGGAGCAGGATTGCGGGCGTTGATCGGCAACCGGCCCCAGTTGCGCATTTCAGATTCAGATCTTGCTCGTTAGGGCCTTTAGGCAGGTCATGTCCGGACAACAGCACGTGCCCTGACAGCGACACCTGTTGTTCCTTCGGGGACGACTCCTTCGGCTGCTGCCCTTTCGCGGACGCGGTCTGCTGCAGCGATCACCTGCACTGCTGCCCAAACGGCACCAGGTGCAATGTGGCCCAAGGAACCTGCGAACCCAAGAAACTGAGGCAGGTCCTTCTTCAGAAGGTTAAGAGAGCAAGGGCAAGATCCGAGCTGGTCTGCCCCGGTGGGCAGTTCACGTGCCCCGACTGGACGACGTGCTGCGAAGTTGGCGCGGGAAAGTACGCGTGCTGCCCTATGGCCAATGCGGTCTGCTGTTCGGATAAGAGACATTGCTGCCCTAACGGGTCCCAGTGCGATTTAGAAAACCGTACATGTAGGAGAGGTGGCATGTTCACGCCCCTGTTCGCAAAGTACCCCGCGTGCCCACGCGACGCCGGTTTTTGATCTTCGCGCAACCGATATTGTACAAATATCGAACTGAATTATGCAATAAAGATAACTATTGGAATCACATTGAAACTGTTTTCCCTGTATAATGAAAGGTGGCATCGATATCGATATCGATACGTCAATTAGAACGGGTATGTATCGGTTTCTCGGAGTGTTGTACA
>WWPM01024196.1:0-14293 GCA_023279145.1 Glomeris maerens | reverse complement strand
AGAAATTTTAGAAAATATTGATATATTATCGATATGTTGATATCTGCTGTATCGATATTCTTTTTACTTCCCGCCTACTTGCCGTAGCGCACCCAATCATGTGCTCGGTGGGCTATCGTAGGCGGATTTGAGTAAAACATGGCCAAGTACCCGGGCCATGCCATAATAAGGTTGGCCACTCATTCCATATCAAGGCTACCAAGACGTGGCCAAAGCGAGCGCGGAAAATTCTCCATTTTACATTTATACCGCTAGATAGCGCTAGTGAACCCCTTAGCGGCGTATTCTCGTGAATGCGCAACTGCCGTCAGTCACTTCCGGAAGTTTTTATTTTTATTTTAATGTGGCGGTCAGGAGAATTTCGCAGAGTGTAATCGGCTATGACAAAGTGACCTACGGTAGCAACAATAATTCCTGTCTGGTTTCGGTTGTTAGGTGATTGTGCTGTTGAAACTTAAAGCAAGTTTCAAAATAGGATTTGGGATGTCTTCGAGAAGAGCGACGCACGCAGGCAGCTGGTATACAGATTCAGGTAAAAAGTCCTTGCAACTCTTCAATAAAAATCTATTGTGAGGAAATTATTATTATAGGACGGAAATTTACTTGTGCACTATCAATGTTGCCCCGTATTTCGAACACTGAACCCACTGATTTCTGGCTCCTATAAATTGCAATCCGTTAAAATTGTGAAATGTTCAATCTTTTCTTTGTGTCATCCTCTTCGTCCTTGATTCTTTATTTCACTGCTATTCTTTTTATTAGGTCAAGTGTGGTAAACCTTTTTGTTTCCTGTCAAGGGAGAACTTGGTATAATGAACTTTAAGAGAAATTTCGGTTTTTCGCTCGGTTTACTGTCATTTTGTATAATATTGTATAATATTATATACTAATCACATTGTCCGATTCCCTTTTAAAGTAGAGACACCTAATTTAATTTGCACATGAATTACACTTTTTTCAACTTAAGGATGAGAACAGAATGAAATGTTATACTGTGCAAAGTAATTCGTGTTGAACACAAGGTTTTTGAAATGCTGCTTGCACTCGTTTAATTCCTTTGCTGAACAATTAATGTTTTGATTAAGAGTTGTGTTGCAGCTGTTCTTTGACATTGTAGCTAAATTTATCTGGACCTTACGAAATTTATTACTATTCTGAAAGCACCTTGGTGTTGTTTTCTTAGTACATATGCATCTTGTAAGCATTTCCACCCATTTTCTTTCATATGGAAACAGCAAGAGAACTGGACTGTCAGCTGGAAAACTGGTTGTCCGAAGCAAATTCATCTCATTTTCCCGCCAGAGCTGTAATCGCACCGTGAGTTTAACGAATTTCTAAAACAAAAAGAACTACATTCAGCATTAATTTTCTGATATTTCAGTCATGCCGGTTACACGTATTGCGGTAGCTGCAGTGCCTTTGCCTACCGGCAGGTGAATCCTGCTCAAGTGTGAGTCCGCAAGTGTCTTTTCATTAATTTTATCCCTGACTGTTGGGCATATTTAATCTATTTTGTTTTTTAAAACTGTTAGAAAACACGTCTTCATTCTCGGCCCTTCGCACCACGTCCGCTTGTCCGGATGCGCCCTTTCTCCGGCCGCAAAGTACAAAACCCCATTGTACGATCTCGTCGTGGATCAAAACAGTGAGTGAGTTATCGCAGCGCGCAAGCTCGGTGACCGTATTAGCCGTTACACGCAGCGTGTTGTGACGGCGTCGTGTTGTTGTTGTTTCCCCCCGTAGTTTACGAGGAACTTGTGTCCACGCGCTGCTTTGAATATATGGGGCTGCAAACGGACGAGGACGAACACAGTATCGAGATGCACCTGCCGTACATCGCTAAAGTAATGGAAGGGTTTGTGATCATTTTCATACAGATTGGCACGGAGAGATGCAGATGTGTATGTGGTATATGCATGTTATGTATATATATATATGCAAATGTGTTGCCGTTCTCCGAACAGCCAACGTGATCAATTCACCATCGTTCCCGTCCTGGTGGGTTCGCTGTCGGCCGAACGCGAGGCTCAGTACGGTGCCATCTTCAGCCGCTACCTCGACGATCCGCAAAACCTATTTGTGATCTCGTCCGATTTCTGTCATTGGGGTGAAACTCAAGTTTATTAAATTTAAAGCATTAAACGGCAGCTCCTTTTTAAATATAAGTACTATATAGTGGAAACTCGCTATAAGACCCTCAGTTATAAGACAAACCTGCATTAAAAAACCCGTTTTGGAAACATTGGGCTGGAAATTCCCACCATTAGCGTGGCTTTGTAAGATACTACTTGGATATAAGGACTCGAACTTCACGTGCATTTTAGTGGGTCTTGTATTGAGATTCGACTGCACAAGCTTTTATATGAGACATACAAGTACTGCGTGCGTGAAGCGTAGTAGATACGATAGGGGCTGCCGTTTGAGGGAGATCTGCGATTCGTACTTATAGTTCATTCAAAATAAGTTGAGGAAAAAGGCGTGGCCACATTCGAAGCTTATTGGATAGCGAAAACCACGTGATATGTGGGCGTGAGTAGCAGCATGGATTCCGATATCTTGATTGGCAGCAGAAACCACAAGACCAGCCTTTTTTCAATGTAGCCAATTGCGAGCACCGCGTACGCCACGCCTTTTTTCTCAACTTCTTTTGAATGAATCATAATAGTGGACATTTGCGTTGCGGACAGGTCATCGATTCCGTTACACGTATTACGACAAATCTTACGGGGAGATCCACAAGTCAATTGAAAATTTGGATCACATGGTAATCGTTAAACTCTCTCACCGAAGTTTTGCTTTGACCAGATAGTACTCGAGTCAGTTTCTTCATCTTTTTTTTTTTGCTTCAGGGCATGAGCATCATCGAACAGATGTCGCCGGGTGGATTCTACGAGTACTTGAAGAAATACGGCAACACTATATGCGGCCGTCATCCAATAGGTGTCTTACTCAACGTAAGCGGCAGCGCACCAATTCCCAGATTATATCCCCCCAAAAAAGGAAAGACTAAGATTACCCCCTTTCTTTTCTTTAAACGTCGCAGGCAATTCATTCTCTGCAGAAAACTGGGAATAACAAGATGACATTGAAGTTCCTGAAGTACGCCCAGTCAAGCCAGTGCCTGAATATGCATGATTCTTCCGTAAGTTACGCGTCCGCGTCTCTCATTATCGAGTAGCGTTAAGCCGAGGAAACTTTTGAGTTTCTTAGCAAAACAGCGTTTACACGCGTCTCGTAATTACAACAACCGCTGGAACTATACATATATATTATAATATTAATAACAATTATAATAATAACAACAACAATAATAATAATAATAACCACATCAACAATAAATATAGGATAGATATTGGAATATTATATCTTTTGTCACAAGCTTTCATTTGGGTATTGGATTAATCACTTTGTATTTTTTTCTGCTTCGTTTGAAGCAAAAGCCTTTTTGTACTGCAAAGAGTTAGAGTTTATTTTCCATTACGGTGTATCCGTTTGGTGACGATTTTTCAATGCAGAACTGCAACGCGATACAATCTGTGTACGTTCCTTGTTCCTTTATACAAACTAGTGATGGTTTGGCATACTAATGGTTTAATAAAACGGGCAGACCGAACGCCGATCCGTTTCTGCGGAATAAACATCGCGAAGATGCATCAGTTATCACAGTTTAACCGGCCACTTAAAAATGGTTACATTTTTTCCCTCGTGTAAAGTGTCGTGCGGTTCAATTAACCGGGTTTCTTGGCAGACGGTTCTCGCAGTTTCGTGTTGTACCCAGCCAGATGCTGTACTTTCACGCTCCCGTGTACAGCGACAGTAGGTAAATATATAAGAGAAATATGGGGTAGAAGAGCAATGGTCGTTTCTGTTGAAGTTCCTCTACGCATAGAAGCGAGCCAGCGCTGTACGAAGCCCATAATACTCCTAGAAGCTGGAATTAAATGCAGCAAAAATATACGTCTCGGTTAATACCAGCTAGTCTCGTACAAGTCCTTATTTTTTTGTATTAAAAATACTTTTCATAAAACTAGGCGTAGACCTTACTAATAGAACCAGGTAATTTTCAGGTACCTTTATTCCAACACTGAGCATCGGCAACGAATTGGTGAACGGCGCTATACTTGACGTGATGATCAACGGTAATACGGAGTAGCCGATAACCCCGAGGCATTGGGAGTACGACACCTGAGGGTGTTGAAAAATACGATACGTATTACCAAAACTCGCGAAAAGGAGTTTATGACCACCTATACGTACTTCGCCCCCGAGAACCCGAGCCAGGAGAAATATAATTGCCGAGCCACACAGCCAAATGGTAAGAATCCACGATACTGCCTGCGAGAGAAATTACATTTCCCGTTATAGACTACGGAAAATGCACATGGATCAGGCCGGCAAAACACGGTCGTCACCTGAAACTGGCCGTAGATGGACACGAGCGAGAACGCGAGAACTACAAACAACGGGCCCCAGAAGTCGGGATTATCTCGGACCACGTGACGTTTGTAACCCAGAGCCGGGAAAGGGAAGATCACGCAACGTACTTTATAATAAATATCTTTCAAGTCTATATCCAGCTCCTCCCTGAAACAAATTTAAGTGCAAGTCAGAATTACAATATCCACCCACGTGAACTGATGCATACTGTACACGAACAACAAAGGTCTGTCTTCTTCCTCGGGGTCCTTGCGGTGTTCATCCGCTTGAAGAAACCATCGGAAACCTTTATTGGCCGGGTACGGATCGAATCCAGTGGACCTCGTGGCGTTCAATTGGCTGCTGTCTTCTGGGGATAGCTCACCTTCAACAGACAAGCCTAAAATGCAATGAAATTATAATCATTGTAAGATTTCACCTAATTAATTGGCTAACTTTTGTGTATAAGGATTTACTGCATGCATAGCGTATGAGTAAAGTATGTGTTTTGTTCTTTTTATAGTTAGTAATGAAAAGAAAATAACAGGTAAGTTATATGTTGATCAACTTTAAAATATGACACATAATTACACAGTTGAAAATAGTATTTATTCAATACGCATATGGTGTACAGGGAGTTATTTATTGACGTACTCATCGGTGTGTCACTTGGTGTGAGCATATCGAAACCTTCACCGTGCTGAAAATGAAAATTGGTCTCGTTTTTCGGGTACAATAACAAGTCCTGTTCGAAATCGCCATTGGAAGCGTTCGAAACTACGTCCATTTCCAAACGCACGTAACTGGACGACGTTTGGGAACTTGACGAATCGGAATTCTGACCATTGTTGTCGGAAATCGACAGCGGAATATTCGAGGACATCTTCCCTAGCGCACTATTTACCTAAAACGTCATTATTTTGGAAACATTTTGATAGCGGGTGAACGTTCTCGCAACAAGACGCCTCGCAAATACAGGATAATAAGTAAGGTAGCGCCGTGGCAGTATGCCACCAACCCAACGCTTCTGACGTCATAAGGCTGCCGTCGTCACGGACCCAAAACGCATTGTGACGTCATTTGGCTGCGTTCGTACCTGATTGGCTGATGGAAAAGCTAGTTCTATTGGCATGGCCTGTTGCGAGCGAAGCAGCTGGGCGCGACAAGTTTGCGGACTTGGCCACCAGGCGGCGAAACAAACCTACTGGCAGTGGGCAGGCGCCATCTGATGGCGTTCGCGTGAATAACCCGCCCAACCGCCATTTTCGAACGTTTCAACTGGTTTGAATTCGTTCGAAATGAAGCCGTCGAATATTCGATGACGAAGCCGAATTGCAGGTATGAAGCGAAAACACAAAGGTGAACTGACAAGGTTTTCTAAGGTACCTACCCTGAAAATTAAACTGAAGAACAATCGACAAAAAATTATTAATCAAGATATTACAGTTTACGTCTTCCTATTTTCCAAAACTTTTAACATGGGGTAGTAGGTTGGAAGTAGGAACGTCAAATGAGCTAACAAGGAAAGGACCACATTGAAGGCAAACGAAATGATGATTCTTATGTAACATCTTGTTCAGCTTTTTATGCAGAACAAGATAAATATTATCTTAACCCCAAATGCGCAACACAATTAGTAGGAAAAAATAGAGAAAACTGGAAATTGGTAGTTCGAGCTCATTAGTTCGATTGCAGCTTGCGCGCGTGCACATGATTGATGGTATATCATAGTATATCGATGTTTTTCATGTTATTTACATATATATGCCACTATTTTCAAAGATTGCAGACTATCTTTACTAATTTTTTGTCATGACAAAGATAATCTCATTGGTTTATGGTATTGTTTTTGCAACAATTATTTCCAATTTTTCCAATTTTGTATCCGTGTGCAATTTATTGAAATTGTATGGTTCCCACTCCTCCCCCCCCCCAAAAAAAATACAATCGTTTTACCGGGAAATGAACACAAACAGCTGAAAACATGAATAATTACCCACTTTTATGTAGTTTCTAATCTACTGAATGGTAATTACAAATTTCTCGCCACGGGATTGAACTGAACAAATGTAGCTTAGAATTTAAATATTTTCCCCCGTAAATTAAAGTTTCTCTCATAAGAAAGAAACCATTCGGTAAAAATACAGTAGGACCTCGATATAGCGTTGCGGTCAAATGCAAGATTTTTCAACATTATAAGCGGGATTTGTTAAATGCGGACTTTTTTTGTTGGCATGCTGAAAATCTGTTAAATTGGATTTGTATGTTGTAAGCGGAATAACGTTGTAAGCGGGAGACGCTATAAGCGGGTCCTACTGTAAACTCCTACCTATGCACAATTTATTGCAATCTGGCGAAATGAGACGGTGTCGCCAACTGGAAGAAAGAGGTGCATCGATCATGTGTGCAATCGAAACAATAAGCTCGAACTACCAATTTCCAAATTTTAGTTATTTTTTTCCTACTAATTGTTGCGCATTTGGGGTTACGATAATATTTATCTTGTTCAGCACAAAAAAACTGAATAAGATTTTACGTAAGAATCATCATTTCGTTTGCCTTCAATGTGGTCCTTTCCTTGTAAGTAGGGAAGACCAACCATCCCTTTAGCCCTCTTCAACTGTACCTGCGACAATTCAAGATGGCCGCTCCCCCTATATAAGAAGTTTAACACCTACTAGCATTTGTTCCCCTTTCTTTACAGCAACACATCATAAAAGAAGGGAATGACTAGGAATTCCTCATCTTAACTTTATGATATCTTAGGTAACAATTTAAAAAAAATTCCAGTGAATTGTAGTTTTATTTTTTGGTGATTGTTCTTCAGTTTATTTTTTTAGGGTACCTTAGAAAAGCTTGTCAGTTAACCTTTAAACATCCCTTGGAGAGTAATTGCCCAGTTTCACGTGTTTTTAAGATGTTTACATTTTGTCTCAAAGTTTCCAAAATCGTGACAATAATTTCGGCAGTTTCCACGAACTACAGTGACTTGGCGGTTTAGTTTTCCAACGGAAATTGAACTGAATCACTGGAGAACTTATTATTGTGATGGTTTGCAAGTATATACTATAAACAAAAAGAAATACATGTCAGTAATTAAATTACGCGTTGTCATTCCGATACAATTTCCAAGGTTCATATTTACTTGGCCTTGCAATAACTAATATATTCTTTTTTGTTGTTGTTGAACTGTGATACGTGTTAGAATAATTTAAAATCGAGTCTAAAATCATGTAATTAGTTGGGGGATTTTTATCTCTGGTGGCTGCAATTTGGAATTCAGGAAGGACTTGTCAATATTCGTGCTTGTTGTATATAAAGATATTTAATGAGCTGCTGTTGTTCCCGCACGAAACATGTCAGCGGTTTTTCAAAGTGGAAACTTTAAACCGGCATTGATAACCCTTCAAGTAAAAATATATAATTGGGTGCCAACTTGGAAGATCGAGTAACAAGCAACTGTGCAAAAATCAGAAAGTGTAATAACGCTCGCGATGCTAATAGGTGTGTTGAGAAACAGTCTAAAGTTATCATTTAATACTATCAGTATCCCTATTACCTTAAAAGATAATCGAGCAAATTTAATACAAAATTGTCAGAAGTTTTGCTTGATCTTTCCTAATTTTTAACAAGTTTCCCTATCATTTCTAAATTTTGCCAGATTTTTGTAAGAATAATTTCTACATTTTACCAAGATTTCCTCAGTTATTAATAAATGTTGTCAGATTTTCCTTGAAATCAATTCTAATTTTTTTAAATATTGCCTGACATTCTTAAATAATTTATAATTTTTGCCTGATTTTCTGAATTACAGTATTAATAAATCTTTCCTGACTAATCTTTAAAGTTTGACAAGTTTTCCTATAATAAGTAGTTTCTTAATTTTTTTAAACAACTTCCAATTTTTGTCAAAATTTCCTATATTATTAATGAATCTTTTCTAATTTTTGTTACAAATATTGCTTAATTTTCCTAAATAATTTATTAATTTCGACAAATTTCCTAAATATTAATCTCGCCACCAAAATTAATTACCAAACGCTTTTCAATTATACTTTTAATAAATCGTTCCAACTTTGATGTACCAGCCTTTCGTTGTTGAAAGTGTAGTCCAAAATGGCTGCTGGTCAAGGTTGACTATACAGTAGTCCAGTAACGAATTGCTGTGGGCGGAGCAAAGTTTCCTGATGCAAAAGTCCTATTGACTCTTGTTTGCGAACCAAAACAAATTTCCCCATTGAAATTAATGCAAAGCCAATACGTATTTCAATCCATATTGTTTTTTTTTCTACACTTTTGTATGGATTTATGTGGGGCCAAAAATATTTACATATTCTAAAATATACAATGTTTATGGAATTTTTAATTTAGAACTGGAACATGATAAGGTTGAAATTGAGTTGAAATTTCTGAAAGACTGCTGTGAAAAAAACAATTTAGATAAGAATTGGGTTGATAGAATATTCCGCAGAATAAGTAAAAAAATTGAATTAAGCAGACTAACTTCACTAAGTGTGAAACATGAATCAACGAATTCTTTTGTTTCTTTGCCTTTTAATAAAGTAAATATAAAATTAGGACATTTTTAAGAAATTTGGTGTCTGTTAGTTTTACTGCTGATAATACGCTTTTCCGTTATTTGCCTAGCTGTAAAGATTCTTTTCCTTTAAGAAATAAGTCCCGAGTTTACTGTATTTTATGTGGAGTTTGTCCCAGTGTTTATATTGGACAGACATGTCCGCAATATATAACTGTTTCCTAGAGCATGTTAAACCAAATCCGAACTCGAATGTTAATAACCATTTTCTATTGGCTGATCATTCACCTAAATATGCCGTTTGTTTGCTGTAGAAATTCAGTATAACCGCATCAAATTAAGTGTTGCGGAATCCACCTTTATTCAAATTAGTAGGATTTCTGGGAACTATAAGTCATTAAATGACCAAGAGGGACCGGTTTTTAGTCGCTTTATAAATTGGCCATAATCGGCAATTTGTACCTGTCTGCACAGATCGCTAGATATCTTGAGCTGTGGGCAGAAAAATTAATTGGCAATCCATGTGGGCCTCAGAGATGTAAACAGGTTTGTTGATCGGCAAATCAAATGTCTGAGGAGTGACGTCACTTCCTCTGGTTGCCGTGTCAGGGACAAATTTATCGCCTGGCTCGCCTCAGACAAAAGATGGCGGCCCCATGCAATGTTCGGTCGAATACGAAGGGTCGCAACATGCCATCACAACTGCATGACACGTAATCCGCCATTTTGAATCCCGCCATAACAGAAATTTGTGGTCGGCAAACCAGATAAATTGGGTGCCAGACATGGCACAGACACGGAATCAGAGATGACGTCACACACTCTGATGACCCGGACACACGTATGAATTGCCGATTACGGCCATTGGCTGGTTTCAGCCACTTCCCCAACATTTGATTTGGAACCGTTTAAGGAAATCCAAGTGGATATCGAGTAAGCTTATTTTTCGCCTTTCTCTTCAATTTTATTGTTTTCTCGTGTGATTTTCATTACTGTATTATTAGTTGGAAGACAACCTGTTGGTTGTATGGCTTCTGATCTGACTGATTATGTGATTCTTGGATGTTGAGGTATTTCGACATTGGATATAGCTGATTTAAATGTAATTTTAAGTGGGTTTTATCCTTTGTTAGTCGGCTGTAAAGATTTTTTTGACCCGATGATGGCTCCGTGAATGGAGTCGAAACTAGTCGTCTTCAAAAAAAATACATGCGGTGTTTTTTTATCTGCGAGAAAGGGATTTTATCGTTTTATAAGATCAATTCTAATATATAGCTCATTCCACCGTGGCATTGCACCATGGAGCCCATGGGAGACAACAGCGCTCCTGCTAAATAAAGGAAAAAAGGCTTGCGGATGAATACTCGGTTCTGCTTTTCTGTAAAATGGCAACCGCCTCTTCGTTGACGCCTCAATTTTCCCCGGCAAATTATTTCAGGGGAACTACTTCTTGGCTAATTACACCTAAATTTTAGCTACTAGCCGGAGCGCTGTTGTCTCGATCTCATAGGCTCCATGCTGCAATGCCATGGTGGAATGAACTATAGCATTGCGAGATCGGAATTATACATTTCCTTTTTCGTTAAATTAGTACTTCAGTAAAACACTGAAAGGCTTCCTTACACCACTGTCACTAACACTTTTCACTTTCTTGGGAGCCATATTGCGGGTTAATTTCATGCAAAATGTGCAAATAGATGCGTTTCATTGCATATTATTCACACCATACACATATGATTCTCACATATTATACAACTTCAAGGGAACAGACACATTCAGCCTCTTGTTGCAACAAAGTGGGCGGTTACAATCGAAACCCTTGTGCTAGGATTGGTCAGTGCACTTTGTATCGTTCGCTCTCTTCAAGAAGGACCCGGAAATACATAACACTATTGTTTCCGGTTCCTTCGCACTGCAGCCAATCAGGCAAGGGGGCGGTGATGTGTCTATTCCCTTTAAAAGAGTGCATAGCAAAATGCGCACTCTGGCAAGTGGCCCAGATATAATAACGACAACTTTGGTATATGTACACCACATGTATCACAGTTCATACTGCACACAATTTTGCACATTACTTTACATATTAATTGACAAAGCACATTAGACATTCATTTCATGTTTCATGCGGGATGTTTATATGATCATTTTGAAACTTGACCCTTTCATAAAATAACGTCAACAAGATTTCGCCAACGAAAATCTGGTCCTGTTTCCTATAGCATTTCGATGTGGAAACGTTCCAGTATACTTTGTTGGTCAGTCATGTGATTTCTTAAGAGTATACTCTGAACTTTAAGCCAATAAGAATAAAGTTACACGAAGCCTTTACATCGTATAACCACGGAATTAAGAGGTTCTGAGCATGGGCATCATGTCTCACCTTTACCTACTAGTTCCGAGGGCTTTGAACCAACCCAGTTACTTTATATAGGTGATCTGTCACTCACAGTAGGGAGATAGTACTTGATGTATAATGGGCGTATTCGGCAATTTATACTGTCTGTCTGGGTCGCCAGATATCTTGAGCTTTGGCCAGAAAAGTTGCTCGGCAATCCATGTGGGCCTCGGAGATCTGAACAGGTTTTTTTGTTCGGCAAATCAAATGTCTGAGGAATGACGTCATTTTCTCTGGCTGCCGTGTCAGACACAAATTTCTCGCCTGGCTCCTCAGACAGCAAGATGGCGGCCACCATGGAATGTTCGGTCGAATACGAAGGGTCGCAACTTATGCCATCACAACTGCATGACACGTAATCCGCCATTTTGAATTTCCAGCCGTCACGGAAATTTGTGGTCGGCAAACCAGGTAAAATAATTGGTGCCAGACATGGCACAGAGATGGAATCAGAGATGACGTCACACACTCTGGCGACCCAGACAGACAGTATGACTTGCCGAACATGGCCAGTATGTTGAGCAATCGCTGTTCTCGTTATAGGTTAGTGAAAAAAGTTAAAAGGAAATAAATTCGGGGTTTTTGTATATAGACCTCCTAAATGCAAAGTTAATAGTAAAGAAAATAGAATTTTCTAATGGCTAAAGTTTCAATGTTACAGTATGTGTGTAAAAAGGAAATTTTGTCCCAACTTTGCAAATACGTATTCGGATTTGCACGGTAATGACTTTTGTCACAATCACCAAGACCCCCAACCCTATACCTTTAAAGTGAACGTATTTTATGGATGATCCCGGATACCTTATAGGAAACCTTGTCAGTTCACCTTTAATAAGTAATATTTGCTATAATACGGTTGAAATAATGTTTGTTCCAGTGAGAAAACGGATGTCATGTGACTTAACTGCATGTGTTGTTACAATAAGAAGTTGGCCATGACGCTTCCGATTTCAAACTTGCATGACATTGATGCTATTTTTCAAGTTCACCGAGATTCAATCTGGCATAGTTGACTGGATTTATAACTTTGGTTTCAATTTCAAAGTTTTATATAGCCTGCATGTATATATGCCTTTATTATTAATATGTATACGTTGTATATCGAGGACAAATTCAATAATTATCCGTGTAAAATACTTTGCCTATATCATTGAAAAGTTAGTAATTAGGACAGTAATTTTGCCAAGGCAAACTGATTGTTTGCCAATTAAGTAATTTTGCACCAAGTAATGAATATATGCCTATTTCAAACTTCACAGAAAGTGTTATCAGAAACTATATGTACAGCTGGAAATTGAATCTTGTATGTAATTATGAGTTGCCAAGCTGTCTCGTAAATTACATATGTACTTACAAAATTAAGTTAAAATAACGCAAGTCACTGTCTATATTTATGCTGCGATGAAAGGGTTAAAAATCCTGTGCATTCTGAAAAGAACTTTTAAATATACTGCAAAGATTTCAAGACTTCTGCCTCATTATGTTTGGGCAAAATAATCTTTTTGGCATAATACTAATAAGCAATAACAATTATAAATGCAGTCAATAATCGCTAGCTGTCATAAAATACAAATATGCCGACTGATTTATTAGGCTATAAGATAAAAATTTGTTTTTATGTATATATATGTATAGTAAGTGATAATGTTGTCATCCTTGTCCCATTTTTAGTGCTTGGGATATCGAGTTGTCTATACCAATTAAGCCTGTAAAAACTGCATTAATTTGCATCACATTAAAACATGCTTATATTGTATGTACTCTGAAGGTTAACTTATTCGCGGTGAAATGCTGTTCAAGCAGCATGCAAACAAACAGGAAAAATGACATCATATAATATATACAGTGACTGGATTATAGTAATATTTCGGTTATAAATCGCAGTAGTACTTTTAATCGGTTGCAAAAAAAAAAACAAACAAACGTTTCAATCAGATGCGTGCAGCAGAAATGTGGCGACAGTGGCGATATCGCATCCAGAATATTAAAAAAATGGGGCAGGGACGTGATTGCCTTGTCTATGGTACCTATATGTACGTACCAGTTCAGTGAAGCGTTCATCGGTGATATTATATACAGAAAAATTGCTACTGCCATTCACCGACGGCTAATTACGTACATACGGCAAATTCGCACTACACACCCAGTCATAATGATAATAATGATTTGTTTTAAAGCCAAAAAGCCAACCTTGCGGTTGCATAAACCTCGCTACTAAATAGAAAAAGTCAAGTCACACACACATATTTCTGCAGTCCTCCCTCGTTAATCCGGCAGATATGGGACCAGAGCACCGGCGGATTATAATTAATTATCGAAAACGCCGGATTACGGGAAATTAACTAATAATGACGAATTTGAACAGCAGAAACTACGTTTTATTGTACATATAGGGCAATTCCATGTTGCTGACGCACAAATTTGCATCGTTGAATTCTTTATTTAAATATATATTTATTATGTGTTTTGTGATATTTAACAATTTTTTTGCCAATATGTCTGGGAGACCATGAAATTTGAGATAAAAAAGCTCGAAATTTATTTACCATAACCAATTAAACAATATTTATTTTCAAAGTGTGTGTTGCTGACGTACCTCAATTTCACCATGAAATGTGACCTTGGTGTATGCTTATTTTAAATATCAAATCGGCTGTTAAAGTTCTTTTTTCAAGTCAATATGATTTCTATGGCTATCCTAGTTTTATATAAGTTGAACAGCAAGAAAATCCAAGCTATAGCGCACAAAGAATTAGCTTTTAAAGTCATTGCGGACGCATAATTTTTGTGTTACACTTGCGTGGAATTCACCTATAGCATATAGGGCATGTATGATACACTTCTGTGTTGAAGGTTGAAGGTAAACGAGCAGAACCAGTACAAATTAAGAACAAATTTACTTGTTTTGAAACAATACCCCCCAAAAAATGTTGCAGATTATAGGA
>WWPM01024195.1:0-16380 GCA_023279145.1 Glomeris maerens | reverse complement strand
GTAACTCTACGACATTTGGTTTACAAGATGTTACATATGAAAAAGTGGGTACGTACATAGTTTCGGACTCGAAGAAGCTTTCAGACTTTAGTAACTAAATTAATATCTGCCAGATATTAAAATAGGAAACTATAAACCTATTAGGCCGACAGTGAAGCCTAAAAAACGGTGTTTTGATACCGATACGGTACAGCGAGAGGTCTAAATAGAAATGTGTTGTTACGCATTCTATCCTGATGGTGGCCAGATCAGAGATTGGGTCGAGGTCTTCGACGACTCCTCGAAATACTCTTTGGTCGTGCAACTTCACGAGAACGATAGATTTGTTGGCAACAACATGGGCGTTTGTCAGGATCAGGCCGTCATCTCTTACGATGAACCCCGAACCGTTGGAAGTTGTCGCGGCCTCTCCGCTGTACGGGTTCCTGAACGATTCAAAAACAACTCTCTGTCAATCTCAGAACAAAAAACGAGTGACACACAGGGCGTTTCAGAAGGCCTAACGTATAGGGCAATTGCTGAGGTAATGCCCTATAAAGAGGCACGTATCTTCGAAACAATTAGTAACATGTCAACCAAAATAAATCCATTGGAAAGTCCATGAAATTTGGATGAAAACCATGTTCTTTCATTTTTTGTACCAACACTATTTCGAGGTTGTTCCATAACCTGTTGTTATGTTATTTAATGGTGAACAAATAAACTTAGTCTACAATGAACGTCTCACCAATATACGAACAACACGAGACAAAGAGAAGGATAACATTCGAACATTCGCTTTCATAGCTTACAGAACGACTAAAAACGCATCAGTATTCAGAATAAACGTAATCATATATATCAAAATCAAACGCTGTTCGTTGTTAGTCCTGCAACTCCTCCTAAACTACTGCGCCAATTTACACGAAATTTTTCACAACAGCGCACCCCACCCCCCGAAGGTTTACGTGTTTCCACACCTGTGAGAGGTGAAATCTTAATCGCCAAGAAAAATAGCGCCATCTGGTGGATGCAACAAACGATATTTCGTTCCAAATTGTCTGTTGCATTCCAATTAAGGTTCGTTCCTAACTTTCAAAGCACTGAATAACATCGGGTCGTACAACACAGCAGTTATTTCATCGCAAAACGCAGAATTAACTCCGCGAGTATATTTCCAACTTTCCCACGGACCTATTCATGCCTTGCATTACCTACAATGTTTCCAACCCTCCTTGACGCGGGGCAGGACGTGGCGCGGATTAAATGGATTGGCGTGGCGCGGCGCGGATGGAGTGGCGTGGCGTGGCGTGGATGGAGTGGCGCAGGAGGGGTGGCGTGGCACGGCGTGACACAGATGGAGTGGCGTAGCGCGGCGTGGGTGGATTGGCGTGGCGCGGCGTGGAGTGGAATGGAGCGGCGCGGAGCGAACCGGTTTGGAAATGGCATTTCTTATAAGTCGCCCTCGCTGAACCGCATTAACGTTGTTTACCAGAATGCTTTGCAATGAATTGTCACAAATGCGTACGACAAATTGAGGGAAGGGAAAAGTGGTGTTGTCCAAGTACACCACAGCCACAGCAACGCGTGGCCAGGTACGTCTAGTTTTCAATATAACCGGCTCTCATAACTCTGGCATTACTGTACGTATGAAGTGTCATTCAGGGGCGAAACTCATGCCTAGATTTTGGAGAGCAATAAACAAACAACTATTGAAGTTAGAGACTTGATACTTTTTCTTCATTGAATTCGATATTTCAAACCGTTTTTCCCCCAATAAATTTTGAAGACAATATCTGCAAGATGGCAGCCTTTAGCAGAGATGCACTGTTGTAGCCTATTTCTGAAGTTTCTGGCTGCTTTTCGGCCATATATCTCAAGCGGAATTGCGTTCACCTCCTCGATTTGGTTGAGCATTTCTTAGCAAAGATTGACGCCAGTTTTAGAAAATCATGGGGCGTCATTTCTTGCACGAGCATGATCAGCGAGGCCGTGCTGTGGATCCAGTTTCTTCCAACGCACTAACCCAACGCTTGATGGTCATCCCACAAGGGACTGAAACGCGCGGAATGCTAAACCCAAAGCGTATCGCTCTCTGGGTCGCAAAGACAGAACAGCCGTTTTCCAAAAATATGCGCAGAATGGCAAAGCCGCTGTGTTTTCCATTCCACAGCCAGATTTCGTACTGTAAACGGAGGGATGTAGCGATCACAATGGCGCTTCACCCAGCAACATAAACCAACCACAGGCCAAGCACCAAATTTTTCAAACTCTGGCATACCTTTTTCCCCCCACCCTGTACTTGATAAAAACTGTAACATAAAGTAGTTTACTCTTCAGTAATGCATAATCAGAATTTTACATTAGCATTTGGGAGAGTGCCTACGACATCATCTCGACAACAATGCTGAATTGGCCTGTATGTTACAGTATATATGGTGTTTTTTTGGAGGCAAATGTGACGTAGTATCACCCCTTGGAATGTTTACTATTCTTCCTGGGACAGACACCCTGTATAAATGCGCATCCTTGTCCCGATCAGGGCATTACACACGAGGCATTCACGTGAAATGTCCTGTCCTCGAGCGCACAATAATTATCAAAAAAAGCTGAACCCGGATTCCGATAAGCAATGAACTGGTACATCATTTGTTAGCTTAGAATGAACAATATCTAACTAGCAACTTAGAACTATACGCAGGATAAAGAGGTTATCTTTACAATGTTAACAAGATAATTGAAGGAAATTGTACTATATATAGCGGGTCCCGACGAACCGCGATCCATATAGATCCAACATGATGAAAGTTTGGTTGGCTGTTTTACTCTGCTTCGGTTCCGCTTGGGGCCAAGCACTTGATAACCACGATATTCTCGATGCAAACGGAGCCTTTCACCTGTCCTGGACTGTCGACAGCAGTTCGGTCACTTTTGAGATAGCTGTTCAAAATCTCGGGTACGCGGGTTTCGGCTTTTCTCCCAATGGCGGTATGGTCAACTCGGATGTGATTCTCGCTTGGGTTGATGGCACAACGACGCATTTCACGGTAATATTTCAAAACATAATCGCTCCAGATTCGTTCGTAATCCACGCATACGTGCTTTTTTTGTTTTGACAGGACCGCTTCGCCGTTGCTCACGATGAGCCCCTTGTAGATACCGTTCAAAATTACAATTTGCTGTCTGCTTCTGAAAACGCAACTCATACCGTGGTTCGGTTCAGCAGGCTGATTGACACCGGAGATGCTTTGCAGGATAGAGTCATTGAAGTAAGTGAATCGCTGCGATTGCACCCGTATAGGAATTCTATAGGATAATGGAAACGAGGATGGCATAGGGTCCTACAGGGCATATCCTAGGATTGTATAGGATATAATCAACCGCTACCGATAAGATTTATCGGATTTTTTCTGATTTCAGACAGGACCTATCTTTGTAATTTACGCTTTTCATCCCAATGACCCCGTGGAAGGGCAGCCCATTACGTGGCACGGGTCCACCCACAGAGGTAGCAAGGTCCTTACCATCATCCCGTAACTGCTAATTATTTCTCATTGCATATTGCGCATTGACATTGTGTAGCGATCAATCATTAGTATGCAATAAAGTACATGGCAGTGTTCATTTGCCATACTGTTCATTGTATGCGTTAGTTAACGAAGTAAGCGATGTTGTTCTTATTAGTGACTAATATAGTCCAAGGAATGTTTTGCTGTTTGCTTTTGTTATCGACATTACCAGTTCATTATACAGGGCGATTCAAAAATCACTCGATATCGAACTGCCTTTCGAACGCGGTTTCAATTGATCGCGTTTTAGAAAACTGAATGCCTTTTTTCTCAACAGCCGACATTTTAAGATACTGTTGCTTAGCATCAATAAAAACTACAGAAACCTCCTCTTTCAACTGCCGTATATCACTCATTTTTATATAATTACGATGAATAACTATCTCTGTATTATTACCTTTTACCTTGCGCGTGTTCAGCCGTACAAAGAACGTATTCAGAATTTCATAAATTTCAAGAATGCTTAACATATCTTTGGTTAAACCAACTGAATACCAAAGTGCTGTTGTTCGATTGGCCTAATCATTAATTTTTATCGTAATCTATTGAAGCCAGTGTCCTCAGACTTTGTAAACCATGCAACCAACATGAACAATTGTTGATATATTTTCCCCATTTTGTATTTTTATTGTTTACAAAGAGTACTACTTCTTATTTAAGTAATTAAATCACATTTGTCACAGTTCTTTATATGTAAAACAGGGGATTGGACCATGTACATTTGCATATACATATTTCATTGTTAAGTATATTTGATCTTGGATAACCTTTGACTCTTTAACAGAAACAAATGAAGCTTTGACACTGTACTAAGACATTAATCATATCTTCACCGACAAGATCTTAATGATGATTCATCATCGCAGCGCAGACACAAGTCCGATAACAAGCCTTGTAGCAGACGACACAGTCCTATTTTTCCTTCCCGCGCGCAACAAAGTTGCGGGCAATACCGGCGCAACAGAAGTTTTCCCGTGAAGATTGTTAGTAGAACATTGCGCGCAACCCGAACCCTTCGCAATACAGTTGCGCGAAAAGGGGGATTCTTACCTGGCCTGGATCTCGATGTAGACGACGGCCGGAGAGGCCCTTTCCACCACATCGGCGATGAAATTGAACCTGGCCGATCGACTCAATGGGCCCTGGCCGCTAGATTCTCCTTCGGATCCGTCGAATTTCTTGGCTGCTTCGATTTTGGGGAAGGAGAAGGGGATGGCAGCGGCGGCCGCAACTGCGACTCCGCAAAAGCTCGCCAAAGCTTTCCAATGTCTCCTCGAACCGACCAATGGCAGCGCGGCTGCTTTTTCGAACGTTTTCAAATCTACGGCGCTCGACCTTGAACCGTTCAGCAGCAACTTGAAAGCTCCGAAAACGCGCCTTGCCATCTCATTAAATTAACGACAACAATACTTCCACCGACGACAACCACACGACTGATTCATTGCACTGTCTTGTGAAATTTGCGACAGACACCAGGGGGACGAACGGCGGAAGTTAGATGACAAGCTCTGCGCTGCACCGCCATTGGTTGCTGGATTATGTTCAGGCCATGTTGATGAAACTAGCTCTTCCGCCAGCCAATCAGGGAGGAACGCAGCCTGATGACGTCACATCGCGTTTTAGGTCGGTGACGACTGCAGCATGAAAATGTCCCAAGCGTGTTTAAAATGGATTGGGGAATCCTACCTTACTTATTAAAGCGTTATACCCTCGAACCCCGGAAGGTAGTGGAGATCCAAAAAAAACACGTAAAATACCAATACTTTCCAATTTTCGGACCTGAATCAGAACATGCATGTTTCAAACTGCATTTCAGAAAAAAGGTTGAAATTTTCAATATACAGGGTGTTGCAGAATTGCAGGGACAAACTGACAGGGTATATTCCCAGCATGAAAACAAGACATAAAAGTTCCTATAAACCCATGTCCCCAAGTAGGACCTCCATAAAATGTGACATCCATAATTCATGCTCCCCCACATCTTTCCATTGATCATTCATTATGCCTCTTTCATAACTTCCCCGTTGACGTTACATACCATCGAACCGGGCGCAATGGGTCCATCCGGCAGACGACGAACTCTCCTGCAAATACAGTCGTAATAACTCGATGAGTGAGTAGTAAAACAACGAACGGGCACGTTTATTACCGCAAGTCAAAAAAAAAAACAAAACAAGTAAAAACCGTGTTCACATCGTATACCGTTCGTATAAATAGAGGTTCACGCGCTCAACGGGGCCGGGGTCTGGGCAGGGGCAGGGGCAGGGGCCGGGCCCGGGGCAGGCGGCACGTCGCGCACCCCGCGCAGGACCTGCTGCGCCGCCAGGGTGGCCTGCTTGATGGCCTCCTTGTACGGCCCCCGCTTCTTCTTGTTATACCTACTCTTGAAGTACTCGAGGAAAGGCGAGAGCTGCGCGCACGGCATGTGCGACGACGTCGAAGAGCCGAACCACGCGACGTGCGCCTGCTGGCCGATCAGCACCCCGTTGTCCCTCTTGGACACCGTGATGGACAGCACCCTGCCGGGCCACCACGGGAACCCGTGGATCTTACCCCACACGATGTCCCCCACGTCCACGGTCCTGCCGTCCTGCAGCGTGCACGAGGCCACGTTGTGCGAGCAGATGCGCATCATCAGCGGCTTCAGCTTGTCCTCCGTCTTGGGCGGAGCGTCCTCGTCGGGGAACTCGGGAACTTCCTCGCCCAGGCTGCAGGACGAAGAGGAAGATGAAGAAGAAGACGAAGAAGACGATGAGGAGGAAGAAGAAGAAGAGGAAGGGGCCAGGTCGGAACCGGGGTCCTCGTGGCACGACATGCCGCAACGCGCGTAATACTTGGAGTTGAGCCGCTTCAGGCTGATCGAGAGTTTCTGGCGCAGACACTCCTGCTTGATGTCGTCGTACTCGTGGTTTGGACCGTGCCCTTCTTGGTCAGGGGCGTCCTCGCCGTCCTCGGCCGGGGGGACGGCCCCGTTGGCCCCGTCGCAGTTCCACGGCCGCAGACCGCCGCCGCCGAACTCGCGCCCCTTCCGCTTGTGTTTGAACTTGTGCTTGTGGTGCTTTGGTCTGTGGTCCCTCTTACGCGCCTTCTTAAGGGACTTCCGGACGCCCTTACCGTCCCCTAAGCCCTTCTCGTCCTCCTTGTCCTTCTCCGGCGGCGCTGCCGGGTCCTGCGCGCCAACAACAGGGTCCTCGTCCGTCCTGGAGGCTATCTCCAGCACGGTGCCCTTACCCTGGGGACCGAAAGAGATCTTGATGATGGGGCCGATCTTGGGGGAGCCCTCTCCTTCCTCCTCCTTGCGGGTCTTCTTGGCGGCCGGGGGAGTGGGAGCGGGAGACGGAGACGCGTCTCGCTTCCACCGCTTCCTCAGCACCACTTTGCCGACCGGCTTCGTAGGGGCCGCGATAACCACGGATGGGGCGGGGACGGGTAAGGGCGCGGCGGCGGCGGGAAGGTTGAGCTGGGGCCCTTTGGAAGCGGCGGCCGCCTCCACGTTCTCCGAGTTCTCGTTGCAGATGGAGCGGCACCTGTGACACAGCACCTGCCTCGGCCTTAACCGCATCGTGCGCACGCTCCTCTCGCGGTAGCCCTTGCACAGCTGCCGCCTGTTGTTCTGCTGGGAAAGGGCCGGTGGTTGCTGCTGCCGGGGCTGGGGCTGGTTCTGGGTCCTAGCGCGGTCGCCTTCCACGTACGTGAACCTCTGGCTCACCGAGTACAGTCTGTCCGCGTCCGGCATCTGGGCCTCGAGGTGTTCGCTCTCCCCGGGTCCGTTGTGCCCCGGCAGGGTCTTAACCCCGAATGGACCGCTCCTGCGAAGGCAACGATTACGTTAACTACTACGTAAATGACTGTATTTGTTGAAAGACATTGGCCTAGATATTGACACTGAGCGTGTCTAAATACATTACAATTCAACGTGATTTGGGAACGACCCCTCGACTCCAAGGCGAAATTATATATCCGTGCCAAGGTCTTATATTTAACACACTATGTTTCGAGTTCAGGCCACATTCCCCAGTTTATAAAAGCGGCAAAAAAGTACCCAATTTAAGCCATCGTTTCGAAGCGATCCAAATTGACGAGGCTTAAGCGATACATAATAAAAGGCTTAAAAAAACGCAGCGTATGTTTCGCGATAAAAATGACACCTTTTGGCCGAATCGAGAAGAACCCCGCGAAAAGTTTTAGTGCCGAGTGCGAAAGACACGACCATCAGGTCGTCCATGGCCTCCTCGACGGTCACAAGGATCTGTTTGCGTTTTGCGTCGTCCGTAGACGGCTCAGGTTGCGACGGCGGCGACGGCGCCATGTTGCGCGTTTCGCGTTCGCCGAGCGACGGCTCACGAGTCTTGTTCGCCGATCGCTCGTCGCACGAACGCCGATCGCCGTCGCCGTCGTCAACGTTGACTTTACGTCCGGCTATCGCCGGAGCCGGACGCAAGTGTGGCGACGGTGCGGCTCGCACCATCGCCATCATTCCCCTCGCCAATCCCCGCTCTCTATACACAATACAATACCGGGCAATGGGGAAGTTCAAAAACCACGTCCAAGGGTATAACCTCAAAACGGGGGTTTCGAGTATGCCATAAAAACGAGGACAGGAAAAGTCGAATATGGGCCGTTTGTTTTTTTTTGGAAATAAAACCCCCCCCCCCCCATATTTCTCCACCGGTGCATTTGATCATTTCTTATTACAGTTGTTTGCGCGAAGCTGCGCGGTGTGTACACGATAAAACCGTTGGGATATTCGAACGTTTTTGAATCCATAGAGCGGTTTTTTTTTCATCCGTAGAACGTTTTTTGAATCCTTAGAACGTTTTTTCGAATTTATAGAACGTTTTTTCGAATCTATGGAACGTTTTTTGAATCTGTACGTTTTATAATTCTGTAGAACGTTTTAGAATTTTAATACATGTAAAAAATATTCTGCATATGTTAAATTATGCAAATATAGAAAAAAGAAAACTTTTAACGATCCCAACGGTACAAAAAGGTCCTTCCATTCCAGTCACATTCTGCCGATGACGTATAGGGCCAGTGATAAAAATAATAAATTTATTGTCACGATAATTACAAACATTTCCAAGCCCGTTGCGGATTTACGCAAAGTTTCGCAAATTTGAAATTCGGCCGTAATAAATTGCCAAAGTAACAGGTCGAAAGGGTTTTGCAATGTTAATTTCAACAATATTTGAAAGTAAAACGTAAAAAGGAAAGGGGCCCTCCCTGCTCTACCAATCGGCGCTGTTGCTCGCGAGGTAGTCCTTGCGGCCGATATTGGAAGCCTGCTTGTTCTGCACGGCCTCCAGCTTAGGGCAGTCGGTGATCCTGTGCCCCAGACCGCCGCAGTAAGAGCACCCTTGCTCGTCTGTCGAACGGGAAAACGGCCCCAATGAGTACTTGATAGCAATAACGGCACACACACACACGTGTATATTCACCGCCAAGGGAAAGGTATTTCTCGTTGTCCGACTGCAGAGCGGCCAGGAACGGGGGAACTTTCTGCTTGGCTTCGATCAGCAGATGCTTCAAATCCAGAAGAACCGACTCGTCTGCGAGACGATGGGGCTCATTTTACCACCGCAAATAAAAAAGTGCCCTTCGTTCACTCCGCTTACCGCAAGACTTGTTGATGAACGTGGTCGCGACACCCGACTTGCCCGATCTTCCTGTCCTTCCGATCCTGTGAACTGCACAAACGCAACAAAATTCCCAAATTTACACTTTTTCCATTTCGGCTTAAGGTGACCGCGATTAAAATACGGACCGTAATTTTCAATGTCTTCGGGCATGTCGTAATTGATGACGTGCTGTATGTTGGGGAAGTCCAATCCTTTGGACGCCACGTCGGTGGCCACGAGCACGTCTTTCTCCCCGCGGCGGAAAGCGTCCACGGCTCGCGTCCGTTCTTCCTGATCTAAAGAGCGACACCTTATTCCGGTTTTACCGCTCGAAATTGCGATCGTGCGTTTCATAATCGAGACCTTTTCCTCCGTGGATGGCGACCGCTTCCACGCCTTTCAACAGCAGATATTCGTGAATGGCGTCCACGTCTTGTTTCTTCTCGGCGAACACGAGCACCTGGAGAAACGAGCGTAAAAAAGCGTTAAGACACGCGATCGTACAGATATAAAATGCGAATAAGGTAGAACAACCCCTTTCTCATCTTCAGATATTGCCACGACGAGCTAATTTTAAAATTCCCCAATCCTAGATCACCGCGTGCATTGTTACTTCCCATATTGCAAAAGAATATTAAAGAATTCAAGACTGAAAGTTACAGAATGTTACGCACGGAATCTAATTTTCAGAGAGCAGATGCGGACAACTTCCGTGATTACACTGTGCGACAGAAATTTTAGGAAATTAATAAAATACAATAAGTCTGCTCCGTTCGTGGCATTCCAAAGTTTTTCGGGCTCAACTACTACGGAAAGTCGGGGGTTCTACCGCGTACAAAACAGTAAAATTGAGATCACGGGCGGAGTGGTCTTCTGCAGGCACTCCAACAGGTAAACTATCTTGGCCTCCTGCTTCACGTACTCCACTTCCTGGATGACGTCCATACTTGCCGCGCCGGCGCGTCCCACGTTGATGGTGACCGGCTTGACCAGCGCGCTGCGCGCGAAGTTCTGGATCTTCTTGGGCATCGTGGCCGAGAAGAGCAGCGTCTGCCGTTGTCCCTGCGCGTTTGAGAGACGGGTGGTGGGTAAAGAAAAGTTCCCGACGAGACGAAAGGGTTTTTTTTAGGGGACCTTGAAGTAGGAGAATATGGTCCTGACGTCCTCCTCGAAGCCCATGTCGATCATGCGGTCGGCCTCGTCCAGGCAAAGGTAGCGGCAGATGTCCAGGGTGACCATCTTCTTGTCCAGCATGTCCATGAGCCGGCCCGGGGTGGCCACCATGATGTGCACCCCTCGGCGGATCGTGTCCAGCTGCTCTTTGACGGCCGTGCCCCCGATGCACAGGCAGCAACGGATCTCGGTGTAGCCGTCCACGAACAGGCAGTGGCAGAAGTAGCGCAGGATCTCATGCGTCTGCTTCGCCAGTTCGCGCTAACGGTCCCGACAAAACAACCAACACCAAAAAATTAAACAGATACTCTGACTTGAGGGTTTTCACATTACCGATTGTCAAATACGTTTGACAGCTTACTAACCTCATCTACTACTCGCAATTTGCGATATCAAACGCGAGTAGTTTCAAAAGGGGTGCAATAATTATAATCTAAATCTGGAGGAAACGACTTTAATCGTACCGAAGGGCAGATGACGAGACCGTACGGTCCCTCGTTCTTGGTGAAGGGCAGCTTCTTCTCCTGCTCCAGGCAGAACATGAGCAGGGGCAACACGAAGACCAGCGTCTTGCCCGACCCCGTGAACGCGATGCCGATCATGTCCCTTCCGGACAACCTGGAAAAGACCACCGTAAAACTTTGCATATTTCCTTTAAGAAGCGCGTAGGCGCAAGAACTTCTTCGCTCACACGACCGGCAGACCCTGCACTTGGATCGGGGTCGGTACCACGATGCCCTTCTTCTTCAGGCCGTTGAGCACGCACTTCGGGAACTTCATCTCCTGAGGATAAAGGGTCGCGTGTCCAAAACCGATGCGAGACTTTTTAAAAAGAAAAGAAATACCCTGAACGTCTTGATGGGAGGCGGCACGTCTTCGCCCTCGACCAGGATGTGCATCCTGTGGCGCAGGAACTCGTGTCGCTCCTGCGGCATGGCCAACACGTACCGGGGCACCTTCCAGCTGCCGAAGGACACGCGCGTTAACTAACCCGCACCGCTTTCGCATCCGTCGAACCGTCGGTCAACTCACGCTGTCTTGATCGGGTCCTCGTACTGGATGCCCTTGGCCAACTCGGCAACGCCCATCAGAGCTGCGATGAAGCGGCGGCACGTTTAAAAATGGCCACGCTGAAAGGGCACGCGTGCAGATACAAACCTCTCCTCTCGGCCACGCTCTCGAGGATCTTCTCTTCTTCCTTCAGCTGTTTCTCTTTCACGCTTTCTTTCCTGGCTGCGGATCGGAAGCGGTTTATATTTTTTTCTTTTTAGAATCGCGTCTCGTAAGGTAGATCACCTTCGGCTTTCTTCTTCAGCTCGTTGTGTTGGTCCAGGAGACTGATGTTGGACCTTCGCCCCAATAGACCCTCCTCGTCTTCGTTGCCCTTGTCGTGGTCGCTGTCCCGCTTCCGGCTCTCCTCCTCGTGCAGCAGACCGATGCGGCCAAATTTCTGCGTATACGTAGATCCCAACTCGCATTTACGATTTCCCACCGAACGACTTTTTCGTTTCAAAATGTTTACGAGTTTGATGGGGCCTTAGTTAACGGTACGTTAAAAATAGTAAAATGTACGCGGAATAAAACCCTATTGATCGCTTTCAACAAATAAGTAACACGTGTGGAACTCTGTTCGTTAAAACCAAATATATGCACGACACTGAACAGTCCCATTTCTAAATATTTCAATACAAGATTTTTATACAAACAAACAATTTGATTGCAAAAGTAGACGATTTTCCCATATTACCTGTTGCTTTCGCCTTTCTTTCAACGGCACATAAGGTACATAATCGGAATCGGATTCGCTGCCCGATTCCTTTTCATCTCGACGGTATCGCTGTGGAAAAAAATAAAACAGATTATAATCGCACAGCAATGACAAATAGGCCTATTCCTTATAAGCCTATTAGACCTTGACACCGGCGTCCATTTGCAGTCTCCCCGGACGAAACCTGCCTTGTAACCGCGAATAGCCCTCTTATTTTAACGGCCACAGCACTATGAATCGTCCCTGTAACGTCGTCGAAAAGCGAGCATTAAATTTGTCGCACGCGCGCCGCCATTTCAATGCATTTCAATGATGGCGGTCGCACTCAGGCTATATAGAAGTATAAGGTAGCACAGTAGGAGTACTCCATATACTGACGTCATCACGGTGCGTTCGCCACCGACCCGAAACGCGTCGTGACGTCATCAAGTGATTCATCAATGATTGGCTGACGGAAAAGGTAGCTCCATTTTCACGGCCTAAAATAGCAAAGCGAGAGTGGTCAACATCGTAACCTCGCCGTAATTGGCCCAGCCATGTTTCATTTCAAACCCGCCCATGACGCTTCGGAATGCGAGTTGGGCGTGACGCTATAGCATTACGGTACGCCCACCAACAAGCTGAAATATTGTAGGCAAAGTGGGAGCGTGTCCGGAGAGGGGTGGAGCTATTTAACTAGGGAAACGAGCGCCGATTGGGCCCGCGATCGTGTGGAAGGCGGGGTCCTCACTGCGTTCCGTCACTTGATATCGATCCGTCTCGAGGTCGCTGCTGGGGCGTTAAAAACGTAGTGAAAAGTACCGGACCAGAGCGAGAAACATGGCGTTCGCGTACAGAATACGAGTCTGCAGTAAGTAATAACGGTATTTATTGCGTAGATCACTGTTTAAGCGAGCAAATCTCACCGTTTTCGTCGATCGGAATGCAGTGGGGATGGTCGGTGCGAGGAACTGCTACACTGCTACTAGACCAAACCTCGGCATTAACAAGGACACCAAAGTCATCTGCCAGGGTTACACCGGCAAACAAGTACTACTACTTCAAGTTGTATACGTGCACACGGGTCGCATCCATCCTTTCAAACCCCTTTTTTTCCTCGTCTTGCATTTTTACAGGGCACCTTCCACAGCAAACAGGCCCTAGAGTACGGGTCGAAAGTGGTGGGCGGAGTTTCCCCGGGAAAAGGAGGGCAAACCCATCTTGGTTTACCGGTCTTCAATTCAGTCAAAGAAGTTGGTTTTTGCCACATTCATTGAATTTAGACCGCGTAAAAGTCCTCCAGAAAAGTTCGAAAAGTTCACGGTGACATCGCGGTTCGAAACACGCGATTTAATAGGATGATTATATAGTTATTTAAAAATAACTATATATAGATCCAAGTTTTGCAATATCTACTGCATCCGTATAAATGCAGAAGAAAACAAACTAACCGTTAAATGGGAAGAGCTTTGTATTGTTTTATTCTTTAGTTGTAGAGATATAGTAAGTTTCCCCGTGTTCGAAAGTCGAATTAACGCATCCGACGCTGGGTCAACCCCTTTAAAGTACCGGTTTTACAACCGTACCATTGTTCGAGGTTGGTGGTGGCTTTGTCGCTTGCGCAGGCCAAGGAGAAGACCGGAGCGGTGGCCACGGCCATCTACGTGCCTCCCGCCGGCGCGGGAGCCGCTATCCTGGAAGCGATAGACGCCGAGATGCCCCTCATAGTGTGCATAACGGAAGGCATCCCCCAGCAGGACATGGTCAAGGTGAAGCACCGTCTCGTCAGACAGAGCAAGTCGCGCCTCATCGGCCCAAACTGCCCCGGCATCATCAGGGTGAGCGAGAGAGGCTATCGGGGTTTAAAATTAACTAAGGGCTACCTAACAGCTGGCGGCCCCCGTTTTCGCAGCCGGGTGAATGCAAGATCGGCATCATGCCGGGCCACATACACCAAAAGGGCAAGATAGGGATCGTGTCGCGTTCGGGCACGCTCACCTACGAGGCCGTGCACCAGACCACGCAGACGGGTCTGGGGCAGACGCTGTGCGTGGGGATCGGAGGCGACCCTTTCAACGGAACCAACTTCACCGATTGCCTGGAGGTGTTCCTCGAGGATCCGGAAACCAAAGGTCCTCTTAACGCGCGGGTCCCCGACGCAGGACCTCGCTAACCCCCGTCTTGATTTCTCTCGCAGGTATAATTCTGATCGGGGAGATCGGGGGAGGAGCCGAGGAAAGGGCGGCCGAGTACCTGAGCCAGCATAATTCGGTGGGTTCTTCCGGTCCCTTTCGACCGTGGTAAAGTACTACGTAACGAGATAACGGTTGCGTTAACGCTTACCGACAGGGTCCCAACGCCAAACCGGTGGTGTCGTTCATCGCGGGACTGACCGCGCCGCCCGGTCGCAGGATGGGTCACGCCGGGGCCATCATCTCGGGAGGCAAAGGAGGGGCGAAGGAGAAGATAGCCGCGCTGCAAGCGGCCGGGGTGACGGTGACCATGTCCCCGGCGCAGATGGGCACCACCATGCTCCAGGAGATGAAGAAACGCGGATTGGCGTAGAGTTTACGGATCCTGTAATTTAAAAAAACGCCCAAATTAGTTTGGCGCCTCTGTTTGTGTTGAAGTTTGCGCGCTTACGATTGCCATTAAAGTTCCTTGATCGGGTTATCGCAGTTTCTCCCCGGGCCGCGTTCCGCGCCAGGTCATTCTCCAGTGTCGAGGCTGTGAAACGACAGTTTACATGGTACTACAACACTCGGCCTAAAGTATTCGACCACTGCTGGAAAACTGTGATTGCGCCAGCGTTATGAGTTGTTAATGACGACACACATTTGTCATGAATTTTCTTTATTTACTACTGGTTTCAGCATGGTTCAGGGAATGGAAACCGGGGGGGAAAAACAAGAACGAAATCAGTGGCGGGTTTGGGTCGAGAGCAGTAAAATTGATTTTTTTTAAGTTGAAATCGTTTTGGTTTTGAATGGAAATCGTTTTCAATGTAAATTTAACTGTCTTAGTTTTACTTCATTCACGTTTTAAATTCCGACTCGGCGGATTTGGACCACCATGCATTATTCCTTAAACTAGTCCAATAAGTCTCATAATCTCGCCTGCCAGTGCCAAATGAGCAAGTCTGCAATAATCTTCACCGAGATTGGATTTTGAACTTGAGAAACAACTGCTGGTTTCACAGACAATCGAATCCATAATATACAGTATTAAGTTTCGTTCTTAAAATCTGTTGATATCACTAGCTGTACTTCAATTGCCCTGAAGATGCCGCTGTAACAGAAGCGAAACTAGTTGGCTGCTTAATAAAAAGGACGTGTTGTAAGGTTGTCTCCTACTATGTACATGTGTTGCATACATGACGAGGCAAAATATCCAGGCAAAATCGTCAGCCCTTAAGAACTTATTTATTCGGCTATATCACAGCGCGCACTTAGTAACAGCAAAGAGCCCCGTTTTTCTCTTCTCTCTGATAATTTTATAACTTTCTCTGTGACCATGTGTCCTTGCTATCAACACTCGGTGACATGGCGCCACTGCGTAGTGGCCATGTGCGAAGTTGTACAACATAGCCCGTCATCACTGTTATGACGTATACCTTTGGTTTAGTGCTACCACAGCATGATCCATGGTCACTATACCGACGTTTTCTCATTACTTTATTACATTTGGTGACCTTCCAGTCTTGCTAGCGTGAGAAACCCACCCACAATGGGCTTTTTCCCATGCACAGCCCTTACATAATCCTTACACTGTGTACCCTTCATTGTTTACGAGAGAAAGGATTCCTTCTATTTCATCTGTATACTATATTCTCAGTCGTTCCAAAAAATAAATGTATACATTAAATCATGTATTTGATTTTTAAATCTAAATTCATTACATTGGTTGATACGAATGGATGCAATCGTCGTACTTATATCGCATTTTCCCACTCCACTCCGGTCCAGTTCGCTACTTTCAATTTCAAATTCTGTTGCTCCGTGAGCTTCGCACGTCCGTTTGGAGAATTGTTTTACTCAAGTTTAAGTAAATTAATATATTCAAAATCCAATAAAGGACCATCACATTTTATATAGCAATACGGTTAGAAAATTAACTCATCCAATTGGTTAAATTATCGCTGGATCTCGTATGATCCGAGAACGGAAAGATAAGGACAATACGGTAGGGATTAATGGACGGCAATTTAAAATCGATAATGCAAACGTTGGTTGGAGTGGCACGTGCCCTTATCTTACTAGCAGACGTAAGCAAGTCATTCGGTTTCGAAGAA
>WWPM01024194.1:0-12520 GCA_023279145.1 Glomeris maerens | reverse complement strand
CTCTTCTAACAATCGAAATGTGTACATAGTTTTTGTCACGTGACCTCGGCCGTCCTTTGGTTTTTGTATTATTGTTGTCATGTGGTGAGTTATAATGGCAAAAATGGCGATGTGCGGCCGAGATTGCGTGATATAAATTAGTAATTGAGTAAAGCATAGGGGGGTGAATGTCCCCAAACATTAATGGGGAAAAGCGAACGACGCCCTACTTCCGGTCTGGTGGGCGCCATCTTGTGGCCGCCATTATCGCATCTTTTTTCGAATGACCAATATATTCAGACGTTAAAACTAAGAAACGAGCATACAAATTGGAGGATTGCAATTCGTGTATTGTTGTCGCATTTATTGGCCTCATTTTTTTCTACGTTTCTTGCTTCTTTCTTTCAAACGAAGATTCTGCCCGACTTCCTTCGCTTCTTGAGTGATGGACTCGTCTCATTTGATGAATATGGTTCTTCCCACTTCACCACTTATGATCATCTCGACTTCTTTTTGCGGCCACACTTAACTTTCGACGCTCACCGTATATATACGTGCAAAAACTCTGTCATTTCCTGTCTGCATTGTCAGCATTCTTATTACTCTTCCTCATTATTCCAGGTGAGTTTTTTCTCTCTAATATTCCCCAAACCTGGTTAATTCTATTACAATGTTGATGTTCACTTAATCCATGAGCTATAACCGAGTTTATATAACCCAGTTTGAAACTATAATAATATAAAAATGTTATCTTTTAGGATTATTAGTCAAGGACATCTCAGTGATATTTTATACGGGAAGTCGTTGTGCTGTTTTTTCACAAATATGATTATAAAACAGTTGATAATTCGTGTTTCAAGTTTATATTTCAATTCTAGATGAAATGCTATTTGTAATAATTTATTTCCTTTTTTAGCATCATTGCGCAGCTACAAACACAAAACCACCTGTTCCTTGAAATCTTTAATTTGCCACCTTCATATTAGGAAACTGCCAAGGTGTCTGTGGTTTATATAGTTATAGATGTTTGTGGTTTATATATTTATATAGTCGCCTGCCATTGTCGTTGTTCAGTCCAACGCATTTACGACACGACATTTTTTGGTTGTGTGAATTTTTTTCTCGTTATATTGTGGAGGACCGTGTGAACTTTGAACCGTGGCTGGGAGTTAGCTAGTGTTGTTTCGTCTTTTTTTTATTACTTCTTCTTTTGAGCTGATGGTGCGCAAGTCGCAATGAGAATAATATTAAGGCTTGCTCGATGCCAAATTCCAGTACATGGGGATTTTGAGGATCGTGAGCGCGCATTTTCTTACCCAATACTAAAACGAAAACACTAAAGACGGCACATGTATTCCAGTCACGTGACCCGACCACTGCCTGTTGTGTTCTAGCTGTATAGTAGGTGAGTGTTTCAAAACTCCATTTGCAAATTCCAGACAGTATAATATAAGGAATGTCCAAATCGAAATTTATCAGCTAGTGATTTGACAGAACTTCTGGACTGTATGAATTTGCTCCGAAATAAGAAATAAGAACTGTCTGTGCAGAAAATGAGCAATTTTGTGCTTAACTTCGTAGAGAATATGAAACATTAGTTTTTGTTCGCATGGATCTAAGAAATTTAAGTTTATCTATATATAGTACTCGATCAAATAGGACTTATGTATTTCATTCCTTGCTACCCTTAAAGGCGGCAGCCCTGCAGTGCATAAATGGTTGATCGTGCAAACCCAGTTTAAGTGTGTTATATTGATTTAAGATACTTTCACAAAATTTATAGCCGAAATGGCAACACTTTGTGGCTTCATATGACACTCAGTGTGTAAATTTTAGGTTTTTAATCGCTTTGTAAAAAATTACTGAATGTGTTACATCTTTGGAAATTGGTAGGCCTCCGTGTGCGAACTCCTCAAGAAATTAAAGACTTTTGAAGAATGTATATTGTTCAGCATGTGATTCTGTACAACCTGTCAAGCTTATTTTTTTTAATTAGGCATCTGGTAATTTCCTGTATTAAAAAAAAACATATAATCATTTTCACAAATTTGACATTCCAGATCAGTTTGTAAGAAAACGGAGAAATATTTGGAAAAATTAGCCTTGACACGTTGTGAACCATGCAATATACTTCAATTTGACAATAACTGGAACTTCAAATTCGCTTCACAGTTCATGTAAAAGGGGCTTTTTCGTCTGGGGCCAAATATTCCATATATTTTGCAGCCATTCTGCAGTTTAACATGGAGTATTTGTCATGGAATTCCATGAAAAACTCCGCCATCTATAGGGCAAAACGTCAACTATATGCTCCGGTCGGAGCCGCCTTAAGTAGAAATGAAGATATTTTGTGTAGAAGAACTATAGTACAAGTGCAAAATGGAGGGGGAAAAAAGTATAAGTATAGGGCTACTTGGAACTGAAGCTGTGTGCAATTTCGTTTGATTAAGTCTGGTTGCATGGACGTCTTGTAAAACTTGTTTTGTGTGGTGTTTGTTTAGTTGCTCATGTGTGTGGGAGGAGGAAACCGTTCATTTTAAGATGTCGCCAGTCACCAATTTGACCTTTCCACTCATTACTGACTGACTGAGAAAGTGTATAGATCATATATACGAAATGCATTTTAGTTGGACAGACTGCAGAGTTCATACGCAGGGGTCAAAGCATAGTCTGAAAGAGCGAATAGAGCCACAAAACCTATTGATATAAAAAAAGAATCTCCTTTTTATGACGTCACGCAATTAAACAATGACGCATTGTGATGTGTGTAAAACACTAAAAAATCTCCAATATTTTTTGAGTTCGTTTTACATCACTCCATTAAGATTATTATATTTTGACACAAGGTGGTGTTAGTGTGTTATAACTGTTAAGTTCAATTCCACCTGAAATATTAGTTTTTAGTGTGAAAGTTTTTAGTTTTTCCCATGACAGTGGGGCCATCACTTTTCTTGAAAGTGTCGAAGGTCGTTTGTGAATTTGTAATGCTGTATGTATATTTTTATGCGGAGGAACTTTGTTCTTGGAGGCCATGTGCACTAATTTGCTAATTTGATGCGATTACCCAGATGCGGACCAAGAGCCCTCTGGTGTAATTTGAGTCAATCTCAAGATGCTGAATTGTTCAACGTCGCCAAATGTCCAAAAAGAAGAAGAAGAAGAAGGAGAAGAGGTTGGCACTTGTTTCACTTCCACCATCAGCGTGTCCACCGTCACCAAGGCTGCGAGTGACCGTCTTGCCATGACCTCTGACCCAAACCTGGCCATCTTGCAGCGCATAAAAGATGCAGTTGGTAAGTAGGTGATTTTAGCATCCCCCCCCCCAAACTTTTCCAACTTTGTTCATTGCGTGGTTTGCACTTGCAACACTGATGTTTATGTATAGTTATTTTAGACAGATTCAAAAATAATGCGCTATTATAACACTATTTTTCGAGAAATTGAAATTCAAATCGCCACCTGCTATAAGTTGATTGATTTCCCATGCCATGTTTAAACTACAAATATGTGTATATAATGATATCAGTTTCCGTATTTTTTTTCCTTCCCATATTCACTCCGCCATCTTGCCATTTCTTTATAATATATCAGATCTCATGCGTGTATAGGGTAAATATTTGCGAAATTGGTTGTCTGGGTATTCTCCAATTTTAAAACATGTTTTTTTATCAATTAAGAAAATGTTGTGGCATAAATATTTTGTTTAGTCTGCATCTGATTAAGTTGACATTATAGACCCTTTTTGTGCAGTTCCTATGTGTGCTGAATTTCTTGAGCACAAAGTAAGAATATGTTTGTCTGAGGGCGGAGTTTTCTTGTATTGACAAAAGACATTTTTCTTCTCATTTTATCGGTTTTGTTATTGCGGAAACCGGGAGTTTCCAGACCGTTTCAGATGTCGGTGCAAATTGTGATTTGCAAGCTTGCGACGAATCGTCTTAAAACTCTTAAGACTATCCATCCATCTAATATACAAGACGATTCTGGCAGAGGTTTGCGCATGCGGCTTTCCAACTTCTTCTTCTTCTTCTTCTTCATTTTTTGCTTGGATCTGTAACATTTGGCGCTCGAGTCGGAGGAGAGAGAAGTTGAGCTTCTAGCTAAAAGTCAGTCCATTGCTCCTTTCCTTCAAAAGTTTCCTTATTACAACAAGGGCTACTTTTCAGGACAAGACAGCAATGGACATTGACGACTTTTGTAAGTTGTTGCATGCCACGTTTTCCCCACTCGGTTTAAGGCTATATTTTGCTCTTATCGTCTTGGCTGGGATTCATCTTCCCTGCAGGAGGTTCTGGTAATGTTCTTTACCAAGTAGCTTTTCTTGGAATTTCACGTTCTTGTCTTGCTAGTTTCTTTTGGAAATTAAACTTCCTGTATAGCAGTTGTATAGTTATATACCTATATACTGAGAGGCTCATGTCACTAAATTATACCCAGTTTAGAAATGCTACACCAGCCATAATTCACTGGCGGGTTATCAGTATTGTAAGCAACTGTGCTTGAAAATCCAGTTATATCTCTATGAAATGGTTATTTATTATCATAATGTCAGATTTTTTGGTTGAAGTGTATTTATGCTTATAAATATCTTTAAATTGCTGACTATAGAGTTGCAGATTGAGCAACATTAATTGAATTTCCATATTGGTATAGATAGAATTAACAATTTGCAAAATCATAAAGCAGATTTCCTGTTAATATATGATCACAGATTTTTCTTAATCGTCTTTAGCTTGTTGATCCCTTTCTGATACTATAATTTCTAAACTTTCTTTTGCATTATTTTTATTTCCTCGTCTCTATAATTTTACATCATGCAGTTAGTTTTTGGTATACTGTGTATACATATTGAAATATTATTTCTGAGATTTTGATCGCTTCAGAGGCTATTTTCGTCTGTGTGCTCTGTTACAGCATCGACAAGTTGTGTTATTTTGGGGTTTTTAGTATTTGGGGCCAACACCCCATAGGCCTGGCTCCCAGAAGCGTACATGTGGTCTAATTTACACTCGGATTTATAAATGAAAGTTGCCTTGGTATAGCACCTGTCAATGTTGAAATTGTCCATGCAATATCTTGTAAATAAATCCGAGGTGTAATTGAAAAGTAAATAAGTGTTATTTTTGAAGGCTTAACTGACATTTCTCAAAGCAATTTATAAGTGTTTTACAACAGGGCTTGGTGTGCAAGACCTATGGAATAAATTGCAACTTTTTTTTGAAAAAAACGTTTCTATATACGTGTAACGGTGTCAGGTTGCAATTTCTAATATTATTACATAGGGCATTTTGAAACGCCCTGTATTTATGTAGTACAGCGTATCGGTGCAAACTTCCTGTCTTTTCACTTTCTATTTCCGGCCATGAGGCCAGCTGCTGTTTGCAGTTGTTTGAAATTATACTAAACCGGCAATGCCAGATGCGACCACTTGGACTTTTTTCCTAATCATTTTTTATCTTCCAAAATCGATCGATATACAAATTTCCCCATATTATTCGTGCCATAAAATATACTTGTTTACAAAATAACACGATCCCAAAAAAACAAATAACTCCATTCTTTATTCAATCGATTTTTCTCGACTTATTCCGTTTTTCTAATTTTCATTTTTGTTTTGCTGTAATTTCAGTATATTCTTGTGAGATCTTGTATGTTTTAGATCGATACATGAGTGGTTTTTTTCTCTCGAAGTTATCGATTGATTTCCCGGTATTGTTTCTCATTTTAGTGTGATAAATATCAGGATACTGTCACTTTTTAAATAAAGTGGGGTGTACACGTGGAGTAGCCATTAGGCTTAACGAACACGTGCTCTAAATTGAAACAAAGGGACAAAGGATTTTCGGTTCATGGCACGTATTGCACATTTTTTGTTTTGTTAAATACCGATTTTTATTTATTGTTTGACAGTATTTTAAGGGGTTTTTGTTATGTATGGTGGCGCTTTGCAACGTGTTTTCAAAATAAGTGTGTCCTTGGCCGACAAACGTCACGTGTAATTACACAAACGTTTAAGTTTGGGAAGAGGCGAATTGGTGCGACAGGTGGGATAGCATTTTCCTACCTAGTTCCTATATGTGTATAAGGTATAGGTATATACACAGAAGTTTCCTATTTTATTCCGTCACTATGTTGCCGGAATTATGAGGCGAGCGCAGCTTGGAAAAACGATGTCTTTGGCGGCCATATTGGGGCCAATGTGCTTGCAAAAAGGAATACCCCTAATTATTTCATAATAAATCTCTGCCCTCATAATGGCGGATACATCGATCAAAGTTCGCAGAAAGAAGGGTGAGTGATTGTTGCAATACACTGTATATATTTCTTGCTCTTTGCCCGGTTTCGATAACATGATGGAAGCAAACTTTCAAATTTTATGCATTGGTTATTTTTTTTAGCAATTATTATTATTCCCTTTTTGAAAATGTTCATGTTCTTTTCATACCCCCAGTTGTTATTATTATAAAAATTACTTGGGAAAACTAATCCTGCGAAGGCAAATGCATTTCATTAGAGTCTTTATAATGAATAATGTAATTTTTCAGGAAGATCACTAACATTTGGAAAATATTGCATTAATTACTTTCACAAATGCAGGGCGAACGCTATTAAGTTTCTTAGCATGTTGCTATAAATTCCGATGCATTTTTGGGTAAAATTTGTTTGCAACTTTATTAATATTCGTTTTTGAAAGCAGAATATTTTATTCGCTACAATTGCAAGTTACGAGTTTCTGGTTTGTAGCTGGGCCCTGTAATTTTTCCCCCAATTTTATACAACCTTGTACGCGTGGCATATGAAATAATATTGCAGCAGTCATGCGTTAGTTTTAGCATTATAAGGATAACTTTGATTGTTATTACAACCGTTGTAACTTTCTTCCCTGGGCCAATTGCCAATTTTACACTTTTTTTTATTTGCATTTGTGCTGTTGTTGAAACCAATTTGAAGTTAAATAATGGGGGGAGATACAGAGTTGTGGAAAAGATGGCGGTTTTGTTTTATTATCGGATGACATGAGCAGTCTTGCAGGTTTTTTGAAAGGTTTTTTTGCTTGTGGCATGTCCCCTTAAGAGTTTACTTGAGAAACAGCAAAAAAACAGAGGGGGATCTCGTTTCATCAGAAAACTTGCCGCAAAATATATTAAAAAACACATTTAATTGCGACATTATGTGCATGAAGGACTCGATTAAATAATGGGTTTGTATTTTATATACCACCCAGGGAGACTGCATGTTGTGAAAATTTGTAATGAATATTCTCTAGATTTTGTTTAGCCTATATAACTGTTTATTGACTAAATTACAGCCATTTTGATAAAGGGAAAAATATATTGGATAAATTCATTTGTTGTTTTCTTTCATGGACACTATATGGAAGAAGTTGTAATGGTGCCTAGTTTCCTCCTTGTTTCCCCAATAACTTTTTTTTGGGGATGTGTATGGGTCTACCATTACGAAGCAACTTCTCTGTCATTGTGTGGCTTAAAAAGTGCAAGAGAAAAATTGGATATTTATTTTTTTGTTGCTTTTGAGATTTTTGTAGCACCATATTGCGAAGTTGTGCATGGGTTGGTTGCTTATAAAATGCAGAGAAAGTAGTACTAGCTCGTCAATACTGTGAAATGCGGTCAAAGCAGTAATTTGGTCACATGTAAACACACATGTGCACTAGTAGCAATATCCTTTTAGAAGTTTGTGTTATTTTCAGTGGAAATAACACTGTTGAAATAATTTCATCATTCTTATCTGTGTCAATGTAATGGGACTATTTGCCTGAATAAATCTGACCTGTATAAATATGAATAATTCAATAGACGTTATATAATTTACAAGATAATTTGTTATATCTAAGTCGTATCGAAGCAAGTTTTTTTGCAGAATAAGTAAAACCAAGTTCTTTTTATGTTTCATTTTGAATACAATATTTTTATTTCATTTTATTTTATGTTAAAAAATCCCTTTTATTTTAGTGATTGATCCATGCTGCAATTGACAAAGAATTGGCTCTTTGTGTGAAATAAAATACGCATTCATAAATTTTAATATAGGAAGTAACATTAATTATATTAGAAATTTATCGCGCCATTAAAATTAAATGCTCATGCAGCGCCATCTGCAGGACGTATCAATGATTTGCTACCGAGTGTGATGCGTATTTATTCGATACAATGATAATGTGTATCATAAAATGTAGAGAGAAAGGATATTTTTATTGTCGTAATATGAAATCATGTTCTGAATGTCAAATTCCACGGTAGTTTAGTCTGTGATGGTTTAGTGGAGCGCAAAATGGAAAGTATGCAAGAGTGCAGTTTTTTTGGATTCCCGCCACCGCTACCGCTACCTTTCCTTCGTAGGCTTAACACGCTTTGCGAATTGCGGAGCGGTTGGCAACAACCGAAACCGCTTACGGCAGTGAGAGTTTTTGAAAAGTTGTAGCTCCGCGGTTCCAGTTGTTTTCGACCCCGTTTCAAATCTGATTGTTTCCCCGTTTCTCAAGCGGTTTCCATCATGAATTGAATGTTTATGATCTCGTATTTGCAATGAACGCATTTTAAAATGGAAGCTTTGAACGGTAAGGAAATCTGTTATTTTAAATTTACAAAGCTCATGCGCAATTTACTGGTCGAGCATGGTGTTGCGCGCAATGTGTGACGTCACTCATTCGAATAACTAGTGTGTTGCGTGCAACTGTTGCATATAAATCTTGCGCGCCACCCGCTTCTCTTCAATTATCTCGTGCATGGGTGTTTCAAGGTTTCCGTTGATGTTTGAGGTTCTTTTTGCGAAAACGCGGTAGATATTGCATGCCGATGTAAAATCCAAGTGTTTTAGCTCACGATTTCGTTAGTTCATTTAATTTTTATAGAAAAACGACGCCCAAAAGTTAAGAGTGAAGTTGCAGCGCAGCAGCATTGCGTGGCGATTGTTGTGGCGCAATGTACGTGACGCAATAGAATGTTGTGAGATACAGTGTTGCGGGATTGTATTGCTTGCAATCGGCGTTATCCGCAAGAAAGCTGCCATGTATTTTTTTAGAGAAGTTTTCGAAAGCCTATCCATTTATGGGGATGAGAGGGCAACAGGAGGAAATGTCGGGCAAATTATGAATGTTCCGACCTAATATAGTATTGATTTCAAAGAAGGCCGGCAAGATCATTAATTAATTGAATTTTTTTGGCATTTTGCGGCATGCAACTAGCTGTTGAATATGTGTATATCGGAAAATTAATGAATTATTTAATATAGCGGTCGGCGAACTCTTTAAGCATATCCTCTTTAAAAATTTGCTTAATTTTTTTACGTGGTTTACTCATTGCAGATGAACGAGAGGATGTTCAGAAGAAAACGTTTTCCAAATGGATCAATTCGCAGTTAACCAAAGTAAATGCTTATTTTATATGAAACATTACTTTGAAAGCTGCTAACTATTAAAATAAAAGTTTATTTTTTAAGTTTATAGTTGGATAGAAATTAAAGCAAATGCTGTTTTCAGATTGTGGATGCAAATCTTCATGTTTGATTGAATTTATTTTTAGGCTGGACATCCTCTAGTCACAGACTTATATTACGATCTAAGAGATGGCACCAAGCTTCTCTCTTTACTGGAAGTTCTTACGGGAAGAGAATTGGTAAATTTTCTAATTTGTTGTTTTCATGTACAGTCTGTTTTTGTTTTTGCAACGAGTATGTTTGATTTTTAGAAACGTGAAAAAGGCCGGATGCGAGTTCATCATCTGAACAACGTGAACAGAGCATTGCAGATTTTAGAATCGTACAATGTGAGAGTTCAGATCCTATAATTTATATATAGCTAGTTACATGCGTGTTCAAACTTTGCACTTGCTCTGCCCCCCCACGGGATTCCAGGTAAAATTAGTGAACATAAGCAACAACGATATAGTCGATGGCAGCCCCAAGTTAATATTGGGTCTGGTGTGGAGCATTATCCTGCACTGGCAAGTGAAAGACGTACTCAAAGATGTGATGCAGGAGCTTCACCAGACGAATCTGGAGAAAACGCTGTTGGCTTGGTGCCGACAAGCGTCCAACGGCTACCAAGGTGTAGATGTTCGGAATTTCACCACAAGTTGGAGCAACGGTCTTGCGTTTAACGCCCTAATCCACAGATTCAGGTACGATTGCAAAATTGCACCGAACATTACTTCTCGACTCGTAGTTCATTTACGCTGTTTACCGTACGTGTGTGCAGACCCGGATTGTTTGATTACAAGCAAATCGCGAAGCGGGATGCAAACTATCGGCTGGAACACGCGTTCAAAATCGCGCACGATAACCTGGGAATTGAAAAACTCCTCGATCCTGAAGGTAATATTTTTATAATAAGTTGGGGAATAAGATAAAGCACATATCAGGTTATAAGAATAGTGAATTGTTTAGCAATGTTCTGATGTGTTTTGTTGTAATTCGAACTGAACCAGTTTCTGGTATTAAAACTGCCACTGCCATTTGTGTACTAGTTTGCATTTTATAATGTATGTCTGACTAGCACCGTATTGCAGAGTTTATTTACGTATTGTTTTTATAAGATAACAGTCGGGGGTTTCACGGTATATACAGTCTGCACTGTTTAACGAATCGTGGTCTCATGCTGGCAGATGTAAATACTCAAGTACCGGACAAGAAGTCCATCATGATGTACGTCATGTGTTTCTTCCAAACGTTGCCGCACACGAGTATCAGCATGGAAAGCCTGGATGCTAGCGTTGCAAGTGCGAGCGCCTATTCAATCTCCAGCCAATCATCCCAAAGCGATGTGAGTTTTGGATACTTTTTTCGCCTGCGAATGCGTTTAAGCCTATCTTGGCAGTGTGCCGCAGCAGCAGCGTTTTACGGAACCCCGTTCGTTCGTGTTGCAATTCCGTCTATTAGTTTTTGTTGGAACCCGCCCAAGTTTCTATTGGGTTTAACCGCAGGTGTTTAACACCGCGCGCCTGTGTTTTGCACTTGGTTTGAATCGGGCCCAAATCTTTGCAGCTTTGGGGTGGCGTTCCGTCTCCGGTTAGCACTGGTCACGGCACTCTGACGTCATCGGGCTCCATCGACCTGAGTTGCTACCAGGGAACTCTGGAAGACGTGCTCACGTGGCTTCTGGAGGCAGAGGAAAAACTGGCGCAGATGGAGGATATATCTCGGGACGTCGATGTTGTCAAGGACCAGTTTCACATCCACGAAGTACGTTCACCGCTTCAGTTTCTCCTCTTAAAGTTCCATATTTGAATGTAATTGTCGTAATTTGTTCAGGATTTCATGCTGGATTTGACAACACACCAGACAAAGGTTGGCGACGTGCTGCAGGAAGGCAATCGCTTGATAGCGCAAGGGAAAATGAACGACGAGGAGGAGAACGAAATCAAAGTTCAGATGCGGCTGCTTGGCAATAGGTGGGAAGATATCCGCGTCAAGGCGATGGAGCGACAATCCAAGTGAGATCGGTATTCATTCGCAACTCTGTCGATCGAAGAACTACTTTTCACTTTGAACTGTTCACGGACAGGCTTCACGAGGTGCTGATGGTACTGCAGCAGTTGCAGCTGGACCATCTGCGGCAGTGGCTGACGGAGACGGAAGATCGCATCAGCAGGATGGCTACGATGGGAAGCGACTTGAACGCCATCAGGCGGCAATCTGACGAACACAAGGCAAGACTTTTGGTTTTGGGTTTTGATGGCTATCGTCGGAGCGGTTGCTTTGAACGGTGAAATTGCAGAAACTGCAAGAGGACCTGGAGAGGCAGCAGGCCGTCGTCAATTCCCTGTCGAACATGGTCGTTGTGATCGACGACAGCAATTCGGACAGCGCGTACGCGCAGATGGAGGATCAGTTGATGGCGTTGGGGGAGCGATGGGCTCACGTCTGCCACTGGACCGAGGAACGCTGGGTCCTGCTGCGCGACATCTTGACCAAGTTCAAGCGGTTCGAGGAAGAAGAGGATAGTTTTTGCGCTTGGCTGGAAAGCAAGGAGCATATGTTGTCCGACATGAAGTCGTCGACGAGCACCGAACCCAGAGTTATTCTCGAACAAGTAAAGCAGCTGCAGGTGTGTCGAGTCGAAGTTGGGTCAGTTTTCGCAATTAGTATTTGATTTACCGACGGGTTTCTTCTCTCTCTCTCGGCAGTTGATGGAGCAAGACATGGAAGTTGAGCACAAAAATTTCAACCACCTCATGGATACGGCGCAGCAACTGATCGATATTCTCGACAAGTCGTCCGTAGAAGTGGACAATATCGCGAAGAAGCTCGATTCTTTCACGCAAAGGTGGGACAATCTTGTTCAGCAGATGGAAAATCAAAGCAAGCTGGTGAGACTTGAAGCTTTTTAACTCGCAACTATTTTTTTATACTTGTGTAACAATTTAGGTACTATGTTTTAGATTGCCGGTTGTGGGATTGAACACAAAACCACGTCGAGAACTTTGGATGCCAGCAGGACGTCTGCAAGTGCAATAGTGACAAATACAACTCACGAGGTTTTATTACGCTAATGAATATTTCCCGTTTCTGTAAGTGTTTTTTT
>WWPM01024193.1:0-19514 GCA_023279145.1 Glomeris maerens | reverse complement strand
GCAGAAAAAGATAGTATGCGCTTTGGGGCGCTCGTGGGCTGCAAATGCTACACTTTCAGTGCATGGGTTGACTGCTATTCCTTCACAACACCATCGATAGTGAGAGTGAAACTGAATTGAACGTTTATGGGTACGATCCCTAGGGTGTGCAAGACCATACAAAGGGCCTCCGGGTGTATATCTATGTATGTTTGAGATACGATTCACTTTACATATGGGTTATTATATCTAGAAACCTCCATTCAGTCCGTCACACTTGAACTGATTATATGAAATACATTGCAACGATCCTTAATCCATAAGCCATGTAGATGCATATGCACATTACCAGTGGAAATTATATTCGTATCTTCACATAAATGTACGCAGTTGTTCTTTTACATCGCTGGAGAAATTTTTCATTAAGCTCTCAATATATTATTTAAAATTGTGTTTCCTTCCATCAGTAATGGGAAGCAATTTTTCGTTTTAACACCACTTCAAAAGCAAATTTCATTTTCAGAAATAATGGAAAACACTAGGAGAAGAGCTGCGCACATCTATAATTCAAAGAGTCTCGCTCTGCAGACAAACTTGCCCACGAAATCAATCACAAGTCAGTATCACTCTGCAAAGAGTGCGATTTGCAGTGGTCGTGGCGACAAAAGTTATCAGGATGCTGTATATGCTCAATGTAAATTATTCATTCGTATAAGTGAGCTCTGAAGCAATTCCATCTTCGCTCGTACAGAGAATGTTTACACTGAGAACTCATCAGTCAACAGAAAAAACAATTCCCATGCTTCTTGTTCCTTTATTTTATGAAAGTAACCTCGTATTATTCCTTCGAAGAAAAGACGATTTTTTTTTTTGCTTTATAAGATTTGACATTAAGGACTGCAATACAAAACTACCTTCAAAACTTTGAATTCGCTAATTTCTTTGAAAGACAATGTCAGTTTATATTTGCATTTCCACTAACAAAATATGCTTTCGCAATGCTATCTAAAATATTATACAGTATATTTGGCAAATGTGGATATGCCGGGTTAAAGTTCACATGACCATTCGATTCGCCTCACATCGTTTACTGCCAAACCCACGTCGATCAAACTACAATTTTGCGCAATTTGCAAAAATCATATCACGTGAAACGCCCTCTGGAAATAATATACCCGTAAATTTACCCGAAAAAAATTAAATATATTGAAATATTATATAAAAGCGAGTTACTAGGTAAGTTTTGAGCAACGAAAAGCCAGTACTCGTAGACTTTGAACCGAATGATTTGCATAAGTTCTTTTGCTCACTGATCGACCTATGGAATCGCATAGGATTTCATAATACAGTAGTTTGCTATGTTTTCCACCATTCACTTCCAGGATTTTGGACACGTAGTCGCAGTGAGCATGCCTGGAACGACTGTGATTAGTTTGGATTGAAACTTAAAGCTGCGTTGCGAGTTCTTTGTTCTGTGAACGGCGCAGTGAACACACCATAGTCGTAACAAAGTTTCTACAAAGATATCTCATTTCAAGTGACAAAGAAATCTACTGATCAGCTAGTGAACGTCCACGAAATACAATTCGAAGACAAAATGGAGAATTTCGCCGAATTTGGGAACAAGATATTACGGCCAACGTGGGGACAACTAGTCCTTATTAGTCAACGCATATTTTCTTCATAGGTAGGAAAATCTAGAAATCATATTTTTATTAATTTCATCACTCACTGCAGTAATGCAGAAATAACTTCAATGAGACTTGGTATTTAGACAGTGTTCGATAATCATCAAATTTATTCTGATTATAGTCGTACATCGAATAAAACGGTGAACAACGACGATAAATTAACCAATTCGCGAATTTGGGCGATGGGAATTAACAATATAATTGCGATAAAAAAACGAATCTTGTTGAAACAACAGTTCTATATCCCTTGGAGAAATGACTAGGAGAGTCGTAACTGGTCACGCCCATGCTGACCAGAGAGGACTCGCATCATTGGTTCTCCTCTTGTTCGCACTTTGTACAATGATTATGACCTATTGTGGTGATAGTTTACAGCCTTTGTTTTCATCCACGTGTGCGAATGGCTGCATTATCTGGGTGGGCGGTCGTTGTCCTGTTTGCTTTTGCGTTGAAATTACCGTATGCACGAATAGTCCACGTAATCGCATCGCATTTACACATCAAGGGTTGCTGTTTTTTCGGGGGAAAAAATAACGAATCAGCAGTCATAATTTTTACCATGACAGTCCAACATGTGTTGCATGCATGGCCAACCTGACTCGAAGGTATGCGAAACAAGCAAATGTATAAATAATGTGGTCACAAATGAGTGCATGGCCTGCACAGAATGCACCTTCAAAAATAATTTGAACCACTTCGAGTCGATTGTGCGCCATGATGCATGTATTATATTTAATAATGCAACATGCAAAGCAACAGAACACTGTGCAATTTTGTATATTATTTGAAATTCTGACTAATTCTTAGATAGTCTCATGACTAGTTAATCTATCCTAACCCTAATCAGAATTAATATTTACAACTTTAAACTATAGACCGTCGGTGGAGTTGCATTTATTAGTTAAATCCATGATTCCTTCTACGTATACGTTCGTGATTGCAGCGACATTTCGCCAGTGATAGTAAAATTCTACAAATTTTATTGAGTGTGGGGAGTGAAAGCATTTTCCCATTTAAAGGTATACCGGGTATTTTTTAAATTAAACTTTCACTGCTGAATTAGATTATTTTATCAAAATTAATTACTCTGTATAAGAAAAAATGTACAATGACTTCAACCAAGATTTATAATGAAACGTTTATTTCTAGATTATATTATCAGTAGACCTCTGTATTGTAATCAAACAGGTTAAGTTTAGTTTTCTTCTGAGATGTCCGCCCAAACCCCCTCGTTTTCGCTATTAACTCGAATTTGCATATGCAGCCTGCCGTACGTTCTATTATTATGAATCCAATAGAGAGGAAATTTATTGAACGTTTTTGTAAGAAGGACAGATTCATTTTTGACGATTATGGATAGTAGCAGAAATAAGTTTTCACAATAATTGAAATTTTCCCTTGGTCGTGTCCATGCTATATGCTAGCTTCCAATATTGAAACGTCCAAGAAATTTCGACTTTGGCCATGTCTTGATGATACAGCTTGTGCAAAATTTTTTCCCAATAAATGACGTACCTTTTCGAAACGGGACGAAAAGCCGTACCAAGTAGCTCCACTTGCGATACGCATGTCCCACTAGAGTGTAATGCGGTCCTGTCTCCTATGAATATGTAATTTACGATAACGATTCGTATAGCAGAATATATTGCGATTTAAGTGATGACCCGTCCATATATACAATACATAATAGCTCTTGCAAATTATGAGATTTCCAAATTATATATTGCTCGAGAAATGTATTGGAATGGTGAGGTATGCGATTTATCAATTCAATAATGGAATATGGGGTTTGTTTACTAAAACAATGCCAACCGAAATTTCATTCAAGGAAGTCAATTAGTCAGTCATATACAGGGTGAGTCATAAGTAACGCCTGTTTGAGAATAACTTGAGAACGGTTGTAGATGGGAAGTTGAATGTGAAGAAGGAAATTGATCACAGGCACTGGGCTGCTCCGGTGCACCAACCGGAAGTGACCTTGGGAAAGAAAGAGAAGGTCAGCTCATAGGTATATCTATTGCCAACAGTCAGGAGCAGCAACATGCTATTCTGGAAATCTGGATTGGGCACCCACCCCGAGTGTCGCCAACAATGACAGGTCGTGCCCTTCAGTACCAGATGGAACCAGTGTAAGGAATGAGGTGAACAAATGCCATCTACTTAATTATCAATGTATTGGGCGCAAACAAACCCTCACTGGCTCATGGAGACACGTCACCAGCAAACTTGGACATTCAGTGTGTGGTGTGCGCTCCATGGCGATCACATCATTGGCCCAGTATTCTTTGGCAGTAACTTGAGCACTACTTGATATTACGACATGATATTGTCTCATATCTTGGATTCATATTTGGAGAATGTTCCATTGGCCGCCCTCCCAACACTATGGTTCCAGCAAGATGGTGCTCTGGCACATTTTGCTCGCAGAATGCGGGACTTTTTGGATGATCAATTTCCTGGTTGCTGGATTGGACAAGGAGGACCCGTGGCTTGGCCTGCCCGTTCCGTCGATTTCACCCCATTAGACTTTTCCTTTAGGGATATCTCAAAGACAGGGTGTACACAGAACCGGTAACGACACCAGGCAAACTGCAGCAGTGAATCCGTCATGCCATACTTGGAATTCCATCACAGACATTTGCTGCGGTGCGTGCATCTGTCATTACACAACCCCAGTACTGCTTGCACGTAGAGCACGTACTGTAAATGTCTGTCATGAACTCATCACTTGCATAATGGCTTCAATTCTATTGATAAGTAGATGGCATTTGTTCACCTCATTTCTTACACTGGTTCCATCTGGTACTGAAGGACACGACCTGTCATTGTTGGTGACATTCAGGATAGCATATTCCTGCCCCTGACTGTTGGCAATAGATACACCTGTGAGCTGACCTCCACCTTCTTGCCCAAGGTCACTTCCGGTTGGTGCACTGGAGCTGTCCAGTACCGGTGATCAATTTCCCTCTTCACATTCAACTTCCTATCTACAACCGTTCCTAAGTTATTCTCAAACAGGCGTTACTTGTGACTCGCCCTGTGTAGATTTTGTGTCGCATTATATATACATTGCGTTCAGTAATAAATGAAATAATTTGTTGGTGTAAACTTCAAACAATAAAATAAAAATCGCAATTTACACTGGGAGTTGCATGTTACAGATATATACAATAATGTGGGATCAAGCAACAACAAATTTTGTAAAGTGTGTGTAAATTTTAGCAAAAATCTTTAAGATATTTCACTTTGCGTTTCATACCTTGTAATGAGAAAATGTTGGATTTGACCACTCCTGAGGTGAGAAGGCTCTGCTGATGAGGGTAACCAATTTTATGCGCATCTGTCGAAGAACGTGTGCTTGGATTTGGACACTCGGCTGCTGTTCTAGGCGCACTGTTATTGACAAGGCTATGGTACTGTGATGCAAGCCCTAAAGTTCCTAGTGCAGCAGATGCTGTCATCCACGTACGAGCGTTCATAAAGGCTAAACGTCTTTCAGCTGCCATTGTGGCCATGGCGTTGGTAGATGCCGAACCCATACCTTGACCTGCAACTTGGCTAGGTGTAGAACCAAAGTTTTGGCTTGTAGGACTCGTAGGTCGACGTCCTAAGGGTGGACTAGTGCATGTAGCAGTGTGGGCCAACGACCAAATACGTGGTTTGGTATTGAGCGTGGTGGCAGTTGACGGTCGGGTACTAGTTGAGCTCGGTGGGGACGGGGAAGGGGACGGTTGAATCGCTGGACTGCTCAGGGAAGGTGGCGGAGAAGGCTGCGTTGAATCGGACGCTGTCGATAGACTATCCCTTGTGAGGTCGCAGTGGCTTTGAGTGTGCTCCCCATGGTCCGGATCACAGTCGTCATCACTCACAGTCGCCATGCCTAAATGTTGGCAAAATATTATAGGCCTACATATCTATAGATGTTGAGGAAAGACGAGTTTGGAATTAAACCCAACTACGCAGTTTTCGCTGTTTTTATGTTAACGAATATACTTTATCAGATGGGTAAAGATAACTAATATGGAGGGATGTCTACATATTTAATCACTAGTCGAAGAAATGGTAAAAATAAGTACTTGAGGGGCTTGAAACTGAAATGAATTTCAAAACTGCACTAGTGAGAAAATCTACAATTTGAGCCATGAACTCATTTTTTTGGAGGGGGGTTCTCCATCATGATTTCCCAGCTTTAATCTATAGCTTGCCCAGAAAATATTTGGCCCATCAACCTTACTTTATTTGCGTCAATATCGATCTAAAGGTCCTATTGCGAAGACTGAACGCCAACAAGACACGACAAACAAAAAGCGATATTGAGACCATGCTTGCGCACCCAGTGATCCACCAACATTGTCATGCGCGTGTATAGGCATAGGCAAACATCCCTTATCCGAACAGCTCCAGTTTTGAATAATGGCAATTGTTAAAATAAAGTAGGCCTCCTGCACTATACCTATTTGGAAGTCAATGACGCGACGCTGGGGAGAAATTTCATTGTGGGTGAATAACAGACCAAGATAGGAACGGATGCGTTCACCCATTACGTGCATGGGACAGGAGAAGGCGTGACGTTCTCGATAAGGTCGACTGGATCGGATCGCACCGGGGAACTCCTCTCAATTAACGCTTGTATTATATTATTGGCCCCAGCAACACCAATAGAAAACGCCTCCCTATCATATGTGATTCTCTAAAACCAGCCCACTATTGTTTTATGCGATACATTCCTGAATATTGTTAGTCATTATTATTATTATTATTATACTTTATATTTTAGATTTCCTTAGGCCCCATATAATACATTAATAAATTCCCGTCCGGAAGTCGACGAAAATGCATGCGCGCGGGCGGTTTTTATATTAATTTTTCGTTTTAAATTGAAATTAAATTGATTGCGAAGTGGCGCTGAAACCTTGTCATGAAACCCTTGCCCATGATCATCATCATGAAATCACGAACAGTGTTGCCTATAAAACGATCTGACTCTCGTTTTTGTGTGTTGACGCGGACACGGGGTAGAGTTGTTGCTTTTCAATCGTAGTTTAATGAATAATTTTTTTCGCTTGAAAAACCCAATGCGCGCAGGGACAGGAATTTATTATATGGGGTCTTATATTTCACGCCATTATTTTGGATATGAGAAATGTATTGTTTTACTCCTAATATACTCATATCATAAGACCAACAAACAATAAAACTGTCTGCTCGCTCATTCGGAGCCACCTCTCTTCTTGGGACTTAGCTGGTTAATTGAGCCAGGTTTTCCTTGAACGTTAAAAATTTGTGACCATTTTGGGTGAAATGGCCCTAACTTTTTCCGTCCAAAAAAAAATAACTAGCACAAAATGCCCAGTTTCACTGTGGCAGCAGCTTCTCTCTGTCTGATAACCACTTCGCTAAATAATTTCGGCCATTTGTTATAGCATAAATTATGCTCTTAAAAACTAATTTCCAGATTTAGAATAGGGTGATGGTGGTAGCTGTAACGGTTTAGAAGATGCAATGCGAATGACCTTGAAGATGACGTCATAGGTCACTTGCGATATGATTAAGTATTTGATTCCCATCCTCACAATAACATGCAGCAATGGCATTTTCAGGAAAGAAAATTGAACATTGCTTCTTCCTAGCTGTATTAGTATGTAGTTTGTTGTATATACCCATATGTACAGTGTGCAGACTAAAATGAGAAGTGGGAGATATAGAGACAACTTTTTAGAAAATGTACCGTGGCGACGTTTTGCGATGTCGCCTCCATCCATGTTGCCATCATCTCGTGTCACAATGTTTGAGGCCATAGTGCAAGGACCGGAAGTAGTACCGTTGTTTTCACTATCACTTTTGGCATCTTCGTCGTCATCCACCCTGTTCCTAGGTTCCCATGTCATCTTGTTCTCTTTCTTTAGCCTTCTTCTGGCGTTGGCGAACCAAGTGGACACTTGCGTAAGGGTCATCTTGGTGATAATGGCCAACATTATCTTCTCTCCTTTCGTTGGGTACGGATTTTTCTTATGTTCATACAACCAAGCTTTCAGTGTACTGGTTGTTTCCCTGGTAGCGTTCTTTCTTCTGGCAGCCGCGTTTAAGTCCATTCCACCATATCTAAAAAATAAAGTAAGAAGTTTCAAGATTTCGCGGCGAATTCATTCACTGAGGAGATGTATTTTACAGCCATTAAGGGTGCGCAGAGCATAACCCTTTAGGTACAGTGTAGTACTTTGTCTATTGAACTACTACAAAAATTTTATTGTCGTATTTTAATTTTAAATTGATTCACAGTAATAGAATTCTATGATGAGTTATAAACAATTAAGTTTTTAAATCTAACGTGTCTATATATGCATATATGAATTAAAAATTTTAACAATCTTTGAGAATTAACGTACACGCTTGTGTATATGTACAAGTCGTGTCTTTTGGCCAGATGCATTCGTAATATCAGCCTAAAAATGGTGACTAATTGAATTTCGTAAATACTGTATCACGTGCATAGTTGAAGAAACTGTGGAAGAATGATGCTCCATAAAATTATACAAAGGATGACAATGCAGCTTTAAATTCTTGTCACTGAATTTATTGACGTTTTTAAATTACACCACCTTTGGCTTGTCATATGCTATTGATTTCAAAGGTTTTAACGCTCCTTTGCAATGAAATCTATAATTTACTTGATCAATTGCTATTTACATGCCAATAAGTGACCTCGTGGAGTCAACATTGAGTTAAATTGGAAATATGTATTTACATAATTCGATATGTGAAAATAAATTCCCAATCTCGACCTGCAATTAAAGATTGCAGCTCATAAAAGTGCATTAAGGATTAATTTCCACCAGAAAATGTTGGTGTAAATTTTGATAGAAATCTACTTTTGACTGGATTTCGTACGATAAGTTGGGGAAGGGGGGATGGAAACCTACTGATTTTTGTCACGCCTGCTTTCGAAGAAATCTTAAAATTAAATTGGTTAACCGTTTACTATTTCTAATAAAACCCTTTTATATCATCTTTCCTCGTATTATGTAATAGTAGGTATTTTTGAAGCTTCCGGTGGCCTTACATATGCACGTGATACTGTACATGACATTATTGTACATTGCTTTTCAAGTTATTTTTTTACTAAAAATAATGCAGCGGTGGCCATTTCATTACAACAGCTGTTTCAACATCTTTAAGGAATGCTTAATTCAGGTGCATGTAGATTTTTGTTTCGTAAAAGATGTAATATCTTTGCACGTGTATCGGTTTATAAAACTGTTTGACAACACTGCTATCCAATTAACTTGCCCATAGGCTGAACTCCCACCCATTGCTCTTTCTGGTAATTGGCTTATGCAGTGGAAAGATAAGACCTTGCACTGAACCTATACATCTCTGAAAGGATGGAAGCTGCTGCAGCCAATGGCAAAGCAGAGTGATAGATGTCCGTCCGTGGAGTGTTTACTGGCGAGTTTATTGAATCGCAGCATTTAGAATCTACAACTTACCCTGCCCCATATGGGTACGCAGCCATTGTAGGGTCATATGGATAATAAGTTGCTGGTTGTGCTAAAGTGCTCCACGCTGTAGCCCCATCCTTCAGTTCGTATGCGTTATTCTACACGCCAGTTACAACGATCTAATATTGCAAATATAATCTGGAATGACGGGAATGTATTTTTACTCACCAGTGGCGAGTAGAATGCCGAGGGGTCTGCTCCGAGAGACACATAACCTTGATCAGCATAAGCTGCGCTATACAATCCTCCAACTGGCAGTGTGGATGCCAGCCTCGAGTAGCCACCCAATAACCGAGAGTCATATTGACAAGAGCACACTGTAGTTGACGAAGATCCACTGGGGCCTGAGTTCGGCCCGGTGGTGGCTGTAGTTCCTGTTGCACATGTAGGCGACCCCGTTCCACTTCCGCTCCCCATTCCAACCACGGAGTCACAGCATGATGTTGCGCTAGGAGACGAGGATTGACTCGTCACTAGCAGCTGTTCGCCAATTGCAACCAAATTATTCCAGCAATAATTGCTCAAATGATAACTAAATGAAGTACACAGTTTTTCTGTTCCAACGTATGAAATATACATCATAATCCCTTGTAATATAAACTGTTCGTGTATTTAGTGGAATTAAGCTGAATAACAATTGCATACCATATTCTAATCGGAAACATGCACTTCCTATAATACAGCAAGATGGAGTATAATAAGCATATAAACCTCTCACAAATTAGTTTACCTACGATAGGATTTCTTTATGGACATAGTATATGTATAGGCACTGTTCTCCATTCACTTGCATACAATCACTAAGCCATATTTCTCAGAGGCTAAATGAAATTGCATTATATGGTGAGATGTACGCCAGCTTATTTTAAAACATTTTTGTTTAGCGAATAAATTATTAAATCTAACTCGTGAGTTGCATAATTGTGCAAATTACAATTACTTTTGAAATTAGATGTTATAAAAGGAGTTCAAAGAGGAGAAACGTTTATGGAAAGAATGGAGGGAAAAGATGGTGGTACAAAAAGCAGAAATGGAAGCCAAAATAGACGATCTTGAAAATGGAAGCCGGCGTCAAAATTTATTAATCAAAGGAATAGAGGAAGAGGAAGGATATTGTGTTCAAAAATATAGATGAGACTCAAAAGGTACAGAGGCATATAAATTAAAGTTGGTAGGGGAGATGGACGGATGGGAAATGGGAAGGAGTGTAGAAGAGAGGTGGCTACAATTAAAAAGAGCAGTATTGGAAGCCAGACCAGTACAGCAGGGGAAAATCGAAGGGAAAAGGAAGACACAGAGTTGGTGGGATGAAGAATGTTGGAAAAAGAGAAGTGAGGTGAGGAAAGCGCTGAGGCACTTTAAGAGAAAGAAAGTACAAGTCTCGATGGAAAGCCTCAGAGTTAATTATTGTATTGCGAAAAAGGAGATGAAAGAATTATGTAAGAGGGAGAGAAAGGAAAAACTGGACAGTTGGGTTCAGAGAGTGAGGACGGCAGGTACAGAGAAAGATTTTTGGGATGGGATTAATAAGGTAGGAGGGGGCAGAGTTAGGAGACTCCCAAAAGAAATACCGGAACAATCATGGATTGATCATTTCAAAAGGTTGCTGAGAGACAAGGGAGAGGTGATACAGTTTACCCAAGGACAGACGGATAGTAGTGAGGAGGAGCTGATACATAAGAATCAAGTAATGGAGGCAATAAGAAAACTTAAAAGAGGGAAAGCTCCAGGGGTGGATGCATTAGAGAATGAGGTGTGGAAAAATTTTACAGGTGAAGTAATAGACAAGTTAATGCAGCTATATAATGACATCTGGAAGCAGGGAATTATGCTGGAAGAATGGTGTACGACGATAATATGCCTGATATTTAAAGAGAGGGAAAGGATGGAAGTTAGCAATTATAGAGACATTTCATTATTGACGACATCATATAAAATATACAATGATTTTAGCAAAGAGACTTTACAAAATAGTAGAGGAGAAAGTTTTGCTGGCGGATTGGCAAGGGGGATTCAGAGAGGGCAGGGGCACAATGGAGAAGGTGTATACGTTACATACGTTAATAGAAAAAGAAATACCTAAAGATAGAGGGAAAGTGATGGCATTTTTTGTAGACCTTAAAGCAGCTTTCGATTCACTTGACAGAACAGAATTATTACGAGAACTGCAGAAGGCTGGAGTGAAAATAATTTATACAAATATGGTTAATCGGGTTAGGGGGGATGTGGGATTATGGGTGGAATTTAGGACATATAAGGGAGTAAGACAGGGATGCCCTCTCAGCCCTTTACTATTTAATTTGCATATCAGAACCAAACGCCATTCCAGTTCCCATTACGTACAATGTCCACTTGAAAGCCGGCATTTCTGTGTATTTCTGCCGATTTCGGCAATTCAAGTCACTAAAATCGCGAATTTGCTGCAAAGCTGAAGTCGTACAACAGAGTAAACTGCTGTTTACTTGATTTGTGGACCTGTTTCCTAAAACAAATGACGATGGGGCTGTCCGAAAAACCTGTTGCCGATTTATTAGGCTTAACCATAGGCCTAACCATACATTTAAGCCTTTTCTGAGCAAAATCCTTGTCATGAACGTGAAGAACCCTTATACTGTGACTTTTTCATAATTTTTTGCCAAAAATTGCAGTAAAAATTAGTCTGGATCTCCTCAAGTAAACGTGATCCTTCTCCAATCAACAATAAGTATCAATATTTGACGAGTTGCATCTTTTTTTCCTCGTATGGTTGCATGAGTTGGCATGCGTGAGTGACGTCATTCTCCGCCGTCTGCACGGGATAGTTGAACATCGTTCAAAAATGATGTTTGGGCCTTGCGGATTTATTTAATAAAAATTTTGATAAACTACGCAAATTAAGATGGAGAATCGGGACCAGAACGATCGCGAAAGTTGTGAAGAAGCCCCTTTTCCTAATCTTCCACCACAATGACCTCACCGTCATCCATGTCCCCCACACCGCCCAAGACCATGGGCTCGGCCTCCTGTGACCCAGCATCACCTGGCAGTGGTAGAGTCTCCTCCGTCACTGCCATCAGCTGGGCCCTCAAATCTGCAGCCCGCTCGAGCCGCAAAGGCTGATCACCGAAGGCCGGTCGAGTGGTTTGCAGGAACGTATTCTTGACCTGAAGGACGGTCAGCCACATTCCATCACAAGGGTGTTTTACCACCACCTTCTTGCCATGACACAACAGAAGTGGTGGAGGATATGGCGACCCAATGGGTACCGATTCCTCTGCCTGACGGTCGATGGCATTGTTCGGCCTGTCGGCTCCACCAACTCCCTCGGTTTGGCCATAGTGGCCTTGCTAGTCGTTTTCGTGGCAGATTAGGCCCCCTCATCTGTGGTCGTTAACCCGGTCAACTCGCTAAAAGATACTGGACCCAGCGGCGGCCGGTTAGGGAAGTATACCACTACACCACTTTTGAACTCGACCGGTGGTGCCAGCCACTTGGCATCCACCTGGCCGCACGCCTTCCTTTTACCTTTTCTGGGTGGCGGGAATTTCGACGGCCAGCGCGGGAATCTGGGCTCTCGTGGTCATGTCCTTTGTCACCGTAGGTCGCAGTGGTCTTCTATCCGGAGACGGTCTGCTTCTCTTTGGTGGGCTTGGTGCAGCTAAAAGCTCCCGGTCCCAATCGTCCGGCACATTAAACGGACCAGGACGACCCCGTGCTGCCTCCGGCTGTCGTCCACGCTCACCAGAATGGGAAGGCCGCAACCTATCGCGACGCGCGCTTGCACCATACTCCGGTTCATTTACCGGGATGTACCTTCTTAGTAGTGGTCTTGGTAGGGAGTGACGGTTAGGCGTAGAAGACGACCGAAGTGAAGGCCTTGGTGACACCGCGGACATCGGAGTCGGCTCCCGTGTGCACACCACTGGCTCCCGTGTCGCTCCCGATGTTCTGGGTGCGGCCAGCGGAGCCGAAGGTGCCTTCTCTTTGATTGAACTTGGCCGAAACCTGAAGCCCAGGGAATGGTTGGGCTGAAACCGGATATCCAAAAAATGTCCGGTACAGAAATCCATCTCATCCCGGATCAATCCCTCGCCGCCCAACAAGTCTCGCAATTATCTGGGCTATCCAGCTCCTCCACCCACAGCCTCTCCTCTCGAAGTCTCTCCTTTGATTTCGGCTTCCCCGCTGACTCATGACCCAGGTCCGGCAGAGCCAGCTGAATATTTCCTGTGAATTCTTTTTTTAACCGTTGGAAAGCTGCCTTTTGCGCCGGACCCTGAACTCATTTGACATCCTTTCTTATCAGTGTGGACATTCGCTTGGCCATCTCTGACAATACCCTGTGAGACTACGAAATTGCTGAATTTCTTTCGGGTCCTTGGAACTCGGGTACTCGGCTGCACACTTAACTTTTCCTGGATCTGGCTTCAGCACTCCCTTTGACAGAAAGTGACCCAACAGTTTATATTCTTTGGCACACACCTGTAGTTTCTTGGGCGGACTGACAGTTCGGCACGCGCTGAGTGCTCGAAGAAAGACCTAGTGTGATCATAATGCTGATCAATTCCTTTAGAGTACACTACTGCATCGAAGAACGGGTTGACAAACACACACGCACTGTCCCCCAGCGCTTCGTCCATCATCCTTTGGAATGTTGCTGGAGCATTGCATAACCCAAAGGGCATTACTTTGAAATGCCACAAACCTCAGTGCATAATGAATGCCGTCTTTTCCCTGTCCTTCTCATCCAGGTGGACCTGCAATGACTCCCTTTTTGCCGTGTTCATAGGTCTGCAATATATTTGGAATGGTTTATGGTCCCCTGTATCTGTCGTATGTTTTATCCCTACAGCACCACCTGGAGAAAATCTGAATATCTCACTAAACTTGTGAAAAAGGTCAATAAACCTCTGACGATGAGTGGGTGGACACTGGGATTTCTCTATTTGGTCTTTCCAGCTTTCAAAAACTAAATTTGGCATGTCCGCAGCCTTGACTAACTTAATAGGGGTTTTCATAGGCTCATCAAACGCTGCTGGGTCAGAACCCACCTTTGCAGAGATCCATTTCCCGTGCGGGAGGTCCAAGACAAGTCCTGCATTTATAATGAAGTCGCGATCCAGAATCACCTGTTGCCGAGCCACCTTGACTACCACAAAATACTGCAGCTTAAATCCTCCCAGCCATCTGACCATCACTTTTGTGATTCCCACAGCTGTTTCAACTGCAGACACTTGCTCAATTCTCACTGGCATTGATGTGTCCACGGTTGCCTCCGGTAAGCTCTTCAGTAACTTGCTGTTCATCAGGCTACTCGTAGAACCTCCATCTACCAGTGCCAGCACTGTTAACCTTTCCTTCCCCAAATAAATTTTTATTAGGACTCTTTGTCACTGGAAAGCTCTCCACATAGCCCTTGGAAATAATTATTTCCTCCCAGGCCAGAGAGTAGGTGGCTGGATCCGAGATTGCCACCTGCCACCTTGGAGACGATCCACACTTGTTTTTTGGTTTGGGACAATTCCTTGAAAAATGCCCTTCCTCTCTACAATTAAAACAGTGTGTGGGTCTTTGGGGTCCTCCTATTTGCTCCCAATGCCACCCGTGATCCCTGTTTTCCCCCATCGCCACCTCTGCCTAAATTGCCATGTTCCTTTTGGGGCCATTATGGTCTAGCCCCCTGTTGGAAAGCCTGCTTTCCTTTCGGGTGTACCACTACAGCAGGTACCTGCTTTGACCTCATTTGCGGCCTGGCAACTTCATTTTTCTGAGTCACGACTATCCACCCGAAATCCTCCGCTAAGTAGTGCTCCTTGGGTGGAGGTCTCTCCCATGCTTTCATGGTCCTCCGCCTGGCCTCTAATTCTAGGGCCGCAGCTATCATCTCGCTCAAACTAGCGAACCTGGCACTCCCAATTAACTGCACATACTTTTGATGAGCCTGCGCGATGATGTGCCTCACCTTTTCTTCTTCGCTGACCTCGCCTCCAATCCACCTGTAGAACTTCGCTATTGTGTGGATGAAAGCTGATAGCGGTTCGTCCTTGCATTGCGTCCGCAATGCCAGATCTGCCTTCAGCCTATCCTGGTAATCTAAGGCAGGTACTAAGCCAAAAAAGCCTCTTAAAACGCAATCCAGCTATCAAACCTGTTGTGAAATTCCCACCAGTTTGAAGCGGGGCCCCTTTCAAGGTCCTGGGGACCACACAAACTAAAAAGTCTAGTTCTGTGTAACCGGCCAACATTCCATACTGTTTAAGCTCACGCACGAACTCACCCGCCAAAACTTTATTACCACCCTCAAAAACCGGAAGTTCCCTCCCGGGGGAGCTCGTAATTGCATATCGCTACCTAGCGGTGCAAACCCAAATGTATTGGGAAAAGTCCGTGGAACTTGATGCTGCCGAGCCTGCGTAACGATGGATGGCTCACTTGTTTGTGCCGAGTCTGCACCTGCCTCTACACCCCTGCTGGAGTGAGAACTCGCTGACCGACTTACTCGTGGTCATCCTTCAGGAACTCGTTGCTGTGGATTCTCCGCTTTCTCACTGGTCAATCGCCTGCTTCCACGGCTGGCCGACGCACTCACCGTCGATGAAGACGTTCCTGCCCTGCTCGTAGGAGAACAACGAAGACCCCGGGCAATTACCTCATTAATTATCTGCTGCTCTACTCCCATTTCCTAGAAACACTGGTATAAATTTTCAAGTCGTGTCCTGCGCACTAGCCGAGCACTCGTGGATTGAGGACGTGAATCCTCGGATCCCATTGCATTCTGTTTGGCCACCCGGCCGGTCGGCAATACCGTGCTGTTAGCACTGGGAACCATCGACGAAACACCACGTTTGGCCGCGACTGACCCTGGGTCAACTGATAATATTGGCGACATTGGCCCCATCAAAATTGAGCTTTCTACAGGGGGGGGGGGGGACGCCCTCGGCCCCTACCCGACATTCTACCGGGCGCTCTACCGACCCTCGGAGGCCCCATTGTCACAGCAGGTGCAACCAGTGCACCACTACGCAAGGAATAATTTGATACGACCCTACCTGGTTGCTGAACACTTGACGGGGAGTAAATTGTTAAAATTTCTACCCCTCTGTTCGATTCAAACTGTGTCTGATTCAGTGCAGATCGATTTTCCATCGTTCCGCATTCGGTTGCACCAGACGGCGGTTCCGGAACCTCCAGCTCTGCAGACCCCGCACCTTGTTCCAGAACGCCAACCAACGTTCCATTTTTTCTTTCCACCAATCTGGGCATTCTATGGGTAAATTCCGAATTAAAGGGAAAATATGTTGAGTTTCCTTACTCTTTCCTTTTCCACTGCTGGCCCCTCCAGTCAACTCCAAGACGACTTGACTGAAAATAAATTGCAAAATCCCAGACGGGCCCCCAATTGTAAGAAACCTATCCACGCCAGGTGGTTCAAAACCCTCGGCTCGCTCACAAAACCGCTGATCTCCCCTTAAGACATTATTCTGGAACGACTTGGTGTTCCGGAACCTCGGACCTAAATGAATCTCAGCCACACAATTAACATGGCTAAGTCTTTATTAAGAGGTAACTAAATACCCCTCCGTGCTCTCTGAAATCTGCTGGTCCCTTTGACTAATGACCCCTTGCTGTCTGAGTCTGGGATGAAGTCCACCTCGGACTCGGAACCCCTTCCGTGGAGTAGGTTGCCACTACCTCCACAGTCAACGATGTCCTCGGTGAAACTGAAAATCTCTCCCCTCCCTCTCGTTCCATTTCCATGCAATCGCATCACAAGTGGAACGAGAAGGAGTTCGGAATCACCCCTCCCTGTGGAGGTGGTGATAATAATCGACCATTGTGGAGGGGGGGCGGGGTAGTTCGGAACACATTTGTTGCAATATCATCGTTCATATGGGCACATTTGTTGGATTGCACACGACCTTGCAGCTAGCTCCTGTGAACTATGCTGTAATTTATGAAATTATTAAAGTATAGAGATTAAATGCCATGCAGTGAATACTTCATAAAACTACGTTTTTCGAGTACAATTTCTTGGTAAAACGCTTCATGATAAGGTGAAACTTGTTGCTATGTCAGGGTGTGACCGCAATAGATAGTATCAGGGGTGAGCTTTTATCAACTTGGTGTTGCATCATAAACGTTGTCATTTAATGTATATATTTGTCATTCAGTTTTAATTTACTTAAATAATTTTCAGAATGTCTATAATAATAATGTCTAATAATAATCAAAGTGCGTTGTATAAAGTAAATCTTGATGTTCATCGGTTTTCCGGTGAAAAACTCTGAGCGTACAAAAGCCTTTTAGTATACAAAATGGGAGTTCGTTTATACAGAATCATGCACGAAAATGTGCTTCATTTGTTAAATTGATGTGTATATTACATATCAGTGCATGCGTCTTACGAGGTTTCCACAATCTTGTTTTACTGAAATTGATGATATAGATTCTTAAATGCAAGATGACTCAACTTTAGTAGGAAATTAATGAAGATGCATGAGAAGCTTTCTATAAAACTAGTAGATATGTACCCGTTTTATGGGACTAAGCATAGAGTAGGCCTAATACTTTTTATAGCTTGGCTAAAATACACACAACGAATGATACTATCTCTGAATTACGAGGCTGAATTTAGTATGCTGGAATATTTAAGAATTACAAAACAAATACTTGCAATTTTCAAGATGCATGCATGACTTCGGGGGAGCATCGTGCATACTAAAACCATGCAGGGAAGCTGTAGTGGATTCTTCGGTATATGTACTAGTGTAATTCTGACTCCCTCCCTCATACGTAACAGTACTTCAGGTCTTAATTTTAATTAAGGAATTTTATTTAAGTTGCTTGCATTCAAACTACATATTTTTCTCTACTTATTTTTAATACGATTGATCGACACAATTATTTCTCATTATTAGCTTCTGAAATGTGTACGGCTCACCATGTGTCGTTCATCCGTGCCACAATTCGGTGTCTCAGAATGTTATACTCTTTAACTGTTGCTTACCCTATATATATTCAGTGATTTGTGTATACAGGGTGCCCATTAAGGTCAGGGACAAATTAAAACTGGAAATTGAGCATCAAAAATGGAATAACTTTTACTTAATAAACCATGGGGATCGGGGCCCTACTACTGGTGCTACAGGGGTCTCAGCTGTAGCACCGGGTGATTCCAAAGGAATCGGTAGGAATCATCCTGCTGTCAACCGGGTGATGAAGTAAAAGTTATTCCATTTCCAGTTTTAATTTGTCCCTGACCTTTATGGGCACCCTGTATAAGTAGATTGACAGGGGCCCTAGATGCGACATGGTGCAACGCAATCATTGGCTGTAGTGATCAAATATGCAGGTGACAATGTTACATTGTTAATCTGAATAACTTGATATGTAATCCGTAAGTTGTTTTACAAATAAGACACGTGTTTTGGCCTATTATATGGGTATCTAACCCGAGCTCCACCAATTAATATGGAAGCCAAGTGTGCAACCGTATTTTGTCTCTTCTGGCCCCATTATCTACGTATACGTCCTTGTGTATGTAAAACTTAACAACAATTTAATGGTTCAGTATAGTACTCAGTATATATTTAATGTTTCACAATGATATGACCAGTGAAAATATTAGATATTTAAGTGTAATTACTTTACAAACTGCATGCAGTAGCTAATTGAATAACGACTATCCTTTCCAACTGTGCCTTAATTTGGCGCACAGTTTAGTCTTAACTCGAGTCAGCATAAACATGTGTGTATACATAATTATGACACAAGTTGACAGGCGTGATGGATATGCAATTGTTACTTCCGCTTGAGTTCGTGCATAGAAAGGCTTATAATTACCTGCGCTGTAGATGGATGTGTATATCCGAATTGCGGGTAGGACATTGTAAGTTTCTTGCCGCCTTATGCCGCGATTTCTTTGAGTTGAGACCAAGTGAGTACTGCAGTGAAATGCCTCGGGGACAGTGCGGTACCGTAAGCGCGGCCGGCTGCCGAAGCAATTGGACGCAACTATGCCTCTGAATGGGAAAGTCATCGATGTCCCAACTCGGTGCTCTTGTCTGTGAGCAACTTGAAATCGACGACCATCAGGTGGTCTAAGCTTAACCAATGTCCGCAAGTGCTAGTTGAGATGGTATAGTCTCCGCGCTTCGCTTCCGTGAACTGTGGGGCTCAAATGGTTGATATAATTCAAGGTTGACCCTGATTTGTCATCGTTATAAAATATCAGTTGCAAGTTATTAGTGACGAATATCTGCTATCTTCCGGTGGGTGTTGGTGCTGAGGTGATGTCACGTGTCTGATGGGGGTACCCTTTTTACCCTGCCCAAGACAAGATCGACAGTGTACAGCGCCTTACTAC
>WWPM01024192.1:0-24370 GCA_023279145.1 Glomeris maerens | reverse complement strand
AGAATATTGCTGGAAAATGCCATACCTTTAACACAAGCTCCGCTGTTTTCAATTGCAAACTTATGTTATATGACCGAAACATCATAAATTCATCGCAATCGAAAGGGTCCGCCATTTTGTTTTGCAGTAACTTATACCGGAAACATGACGTCATAACTGTGAACAGGATACTGTTTGTGTGAACCCAGCTACAATTAGCTTCTCAATTATCTTAAAAGGTATTAAGTTATTGGCTACTAAATTAATAGCCATTAGCGCATATGTGAACATGGTATGAGGCTGAGGAAATTTCAACCCTGATGAAAGCTTGTATAAGCAGAAACTAGTTGGCAATAAAAGAACACATTTGTGTTTGTTTGTGTACGAGCAACGGAGAAAACACTTTGAATTTTCAACAAGTGTGCCAATTTGTTTGCACTAAAACTGCAATCTGATACATTGAAATTATTTGCTCTCCGTTATTGGCCGAGAGATTAACCAATTAAACATGGTGGCCTTGTTGAGGAGCCATTGAATAATCTCACTCTTCCTAAACTCTCCCTCCATTTATATTGATTGGCTTTTCTTTATAACGCTGTATGAATTGCAGTGTATGTTTGCACTCTTAGACAATGAAATAACTTTTCACTGGAGAAAAAAAATGTGGGAGTTTCTGTATAACGCTGGATATTAATTAATAACGTTGGTTCAACTAACAAGGTTGAAAACGTGAACCGTGTCAAATTGCACTGTTGTGCTGCAGTATGAAAACAGTAAGGGGGATAAAAAAAAAACAAGAGAGCAGACGGGAAACAAAGACATGTTTAATGAATCCCAGCTCTGGGATGCTGAGAAACAAAGAGACAAGCTCATGCATGCATCATTTCAGCTGAATCGGCTCATTTTGTGGATATTTGGTCCAATTAACGAGGCGTGCGTGGGTGTGTAGTTGACTCCAACAAATGTTGCCAGGATCCCTGAAGGATGCAAACGAGGTGAAGGAGCAATTAAGTGCTGCAGGGAGAAGGTAAAAGATAAACAGGGCCAGGCCAGTGTTTGCCAATGCGATTAAAAAGAAGCACTATTGTCGCATCTTTCATCTATCTATGTATATCCAACGTCTATAGCTAGCTGCTTAATTTGCACCTTAAGCATTCTTCGGTTCCACACTCTAACCACCTTTCAAAACGCCGCCAAATTGCCCCTTATAACGATTAAAAATGTTCTCTATACGCTACAGTACATTTCCCCGTGTACCCATACATAAACGGGCCAACTAAAAACTGAATTGCACGATGCAACTTGCAGCAATCGATATGTACTACGTTGCCAACAAATATTACACACAGTTCGATATATACGTGTATGCGATTTTGCAGTTGCTACACAAGTCATGTATTGATTGGAATTGCGACGCACGATGTAAAATATTCATTTGTTGGTAATTGGTCAACAATTATTGTTAGCTTTAAAATGCATTAGTAAACTCACCCTAATAAAGTCTTCTCCTATGTATATAACAAATTATTGGTATCAATTTAAGTAAACAAGAGTTACCATATTTTCAAAATTAAGTTGTGAAGAATTTAATCGTAAATCAATGTAAGCTCGGAACATGTCAGTATATGATAACGCTTAGCACACATACATTAATATTTGAAGAAATATTGAGTAAATAATACGTGTTTTATGATCATGTCTTCGATTTATAAGATCTGCATGTTTCAATGTTTCTTCACGAACACTAATTGATAACCCGTCAGATACGGCTGGGTGTTGATGGATTTATGAACCCCCATTTGACACACTTTAAATGAAATTTCACAGCTGTATTTCTATGTGCTGGCATGAATTTTTTTGGCTGCAGGGTGTTGTAATATTGTTCAGAGCAAAGATATTTAAGATAAATGTATTACTGCATGCTTGAAATTGAATGAATATTCATAACAGACTGCTCCCAATAGTACTCAGTTATTTGCGGTAGACTAGCCGCGTTTGGGTGTGGCTATAGATTGAATGTGGGCACATATCTCCAAGGAATCAATGAGACAAGACACTGGGCGTCACCTATTTGGTGTCCCTAGATACAACTTTGCAGAGGAAGTGCGGATTCAAACCTACAGTATAACAGAGTTGAAAACTGAAAAATGCTGCAATGTAAAGTCGGTGTGCCACAGTACTCCCTGGACACTCACAGTCCTCAATGCACGAGACAGACCTCTAAACCGCTCGAATCAATAGCGACTTACATTGTACTGTGTGCATGTATGCAGTATATCACCGCAAATATGTATTATGCATCAAAACGACCGCTATAGTCTATAGGATGGAAGACCTAGTGAATCCACAAGGTGTTACAGTAACATAAATGGGGACAATCTCCTCCATATATATTAAGAAAGAAAAAGACGTGATCCGAATCCAGATCTTACAAATATAATATCTGCAGCTACATAAATTGATAGGGAGCAAAATCCATACGCCGTTTGAACATTCCCACAAACTTCCAAACTTTGAACCCCAGGATCTATATTAAATATAGCTATTTAAATTAAATTGACAGTTTATTCAAAATTTCCTGTTAATCAGGTAAAATGACATTAATGATTGCTTATGTTCATCGCATAAGACGTAATGTATTTACTGTATATTCCCGCAAATATTTTGAATTTTGTCATTATTAACAAATACACTTGCGATAATCCTATACATACGATTCCATCTTGGTCAAGCAAGCAAAATGAGTTTCTTAAAAAATGTATTTTTCATTCCTGGGTTTGCAGCGATGTTTTTGTGCTTGAAATACTGTGCTGACTTCAACGTTTTGTTGTAAGTGCATACAATGTTTTAAAGGCGACCTGACATGGCAATTTTCGACATTTTTAATATTTTTGAAATTTGAAGGAAATATATTCCATACAATGTGGAACCTTCCTGCAAATTTCAGATTTTTATGCGTAGCCATTTTCAAACTGTGAGCAGTTAAATCTGCTACAGTGGAGTGACAGTTAGCAGGTGTAGATAGGGAGATACACCTGCTAAGTGTCAAATTTCTACATGTATGGGTGCCATCCGTAGCAGTAAAAGGTCCGAACAATAGCGAGGGAAAATGGTTGATCGTGCACCTGTGCACCTGGTTTGAGCAAGTAGGCTTTCCATACTTGGAGTCAACGTCATTGAGTGACGTCATCAAGTCAACTGCGCATGTGCAAACATTTCACTCTTTACTCCGATTTGTCTCCAAATATCTCGTAAAATAATTTTATTAAAAACAATTCCAAAAAGTAGTTTCCTTATTGTGTGGTGATTGTTCTACAGTGTCATTTTCAGGGTATGTTACAAAACCTTGTCAGGTCACCTTTAAATGCAAGAGCTCAGAGCAGATTGCAACATTGGTACCTGCTCATACAGGTATATCGCATTTTTAGGACCATTTATTCCGCATAACTAAGTTTATATGCGTGCATAAGAAACAGCAACATTATTTTATGCAAGGTGAATGTTAGTCTTGTGTAAACCATTACACAAATCAAATCCAACATTGTAGGCCTCTCAAAACATCATTTCTTTTGAAGCAATTGAGTGGGAGGAGGTCTTTCATAACAGACGGTTATTCTTGGAAAAGTCAGAAACGGAACAGAAAAGGTAGTAAGACAGAGATAAGTAAATTGTCCACTAGGAGCGAACAGTCAACCATGAACAACGATTTAATGCTTTGACATTTTTTTTCTTGACAAGTAAAAGCTATATTGCTGCATGTGGCGACGACAGGCATCGATTGCGGATAACAATGGGTTTATACAAGTAGAATGCAACTTTCATTTTTTCCCCCTTTTTTCATTACTCTCCCATTTCTTCCCTGCAGCTATACAAGATTAAACTCCGAAAAAGAAAGCGTTCAATTGTGGCGGTAAAATTGCTTGGAAAATTATCCGTAGTCCACCATTGGAGAAATGTTATTCTGGATTTACGATTATAAGGGGAGAAAAAATCGCTACTAAATTGGCGCATGCGCGCATCATGGGCCCAACCAATTTTTGTGGAAAGCAAGCACGTGCCAAATACATGCCCATATAATACAAAATATCCCGCTCCAAATGTTATATACTGTATATAATCCCAGCATGCATAGGACATGCAATTAGCCTATGCATATCGTTGTGATTGGCTGGGAATGTCTGTTTGTCCTGAAAAGTCCACTATTCAGTTCATTCATTGGTCTTAAAGGTGGCCTGACAAGGTTTTGTAACATACCCTGAAAACGACACTGTAGAACAATCAGCACGAAATAAGGAAACTACTTTTTGGATTTTTTTAATAAAGTTTTATGAGATATATATTTGGAGACAAATCGGAGTAAAGAGTGAAATGTTTGCACATGCGCAGTTGAGTTAATGACGTCACTCAATGACGTTGACTCCCAAGTATGGAAAGCCTACTTGCTCAAACCAGTTTCTGGTTGTAATAACCACCTGGGGCATTTCCACAGCACAGGTGCACGATCCGCCATTTTCCCCTCGCTATTGTTCGGGCCTTTTACTGCTATAGATGACACCCATTTATGTAGAAATTTGACAGTCAGCAGGTGTATCTCCCTATCTACACCTGCTAACTGTCACTCCACTGTAGCAGATTCAACTGCTCACAGTTTGAAAATGGCTACACAGAAAAATCTGAAAATTTGCAGGAAGGTTCCACATTATGTGGAATATATTTCCTTCAAATTTCATAAATATTAAAAATGTCGAAAATTGCCCTGTCAGGTCACCTTTAAGTCCTAACCGGCACTGGCTCCATCTAACGGTCTACTTTTTTGTTAAATCTTCCAGTGTATAAAATTCATTTGCACGTTTATACTAGGACGGCGAATTAGCCTAGCAAATCTGAAAGCACGAATCAGATATTCGTGTTGGGAAGGGAGCATAATTTGGATTCATGAACATGCAGCTATCTATCAATTCTTATTGACAAAGAAGACTAAAAATTGTGATTTCTAAATATACATTTTCACACCAGAAAACTACTGAAAGATAATAGGAGCACGCAGTATGCAGAAGCCAGTAAAAGTATAACAAAAATATTACATGTTAACAATTCTACAATTTTGAAAATATCCTCCAGGCTAGACTTTGCACTTGACTTTGCACTTTGCCAAGAGAAATATTTCCCGATACTATACGTTACAACTTCCTAAAATATCAGATTACTATATAATAACAGGCAGATCGATTTCATTTTAGGGGAAATGAGGATAAAATTGCCTTTCCGAAAATTACTTGGATTTCAAATCAGCTTGTGATCATTTTATGTTTGGCAGTTGCGGGATAGTACACATTTTACAAACAGGAACTATATAGTACTTGGATGTCGTTCCCAATTTGTAGACTGAATGTAGGAAGTTTGAGAAGTTAAGGGCCTATATAGAAACGCCCTTTCAAAGTGGCAACAATACATTCAGCGAAATTGTTCTGAACGATTTGACGGAGATGCGAGTTTTCCAACTCGCATCAGTAGGTCACACTGTAGAAGCTTTTGTAGCATAAAGAAAGCCCTTTCACTCTCAACATATACAGATAGGCAGGGCCAAGTATTGAAGCGAACCAAAATTCATGAAATGCGAGGGTGGTTTCTAGGGGTATTAACCCTGGGACCCCATCCCTGTTAGGGATGCGACATAAAATCGATGGCTGCTCCTTGTACAAACTTAAATTGTTAAACTTCCAGCACAACTTGCCAAAAAAACTACTTTTCTTACAATTTAGTTCTAGCTATTTACGTAGGATTTTAAAATTGATGCAGCATGTTTAGACGCAAAAAGTTTGATTGGTATACAAACTTGCCGATTACAATTATTACGATGATAGAATTTGTGTCCGACTTGTAATTTAGCTTAGCCAGCAATTGGTGCGTAAAATTACTTTGATAGTTTAAAAATATTTCCCTGCAAAAATTGAAGCCTTACACCATGTTCACACATGCACAAATGGCTATTAATTTAGTAGCCAATGACTTAATACCCTTTAAGATAATTGGGAAGCTAATTGTAGCTGCGTTCACACAAACAGTATCCTGTTCACAGTTATGACGTCATTTTTCCGGTATAAGTTACTGCAAACAAAATGGCGGACCCTTTCGATTGCGATGAATATATGATGTTTCGGTCATACAACATAAGTTTGAAATTGAAAACAGCAGAACTTGTGTTGAAGGTATGGCATTTTCCAGCAATATTCTATTAAAGATTTATAAAGTTCACTATATCTTCGCTTGCAGGCCATATTTTTGGCGCACTCAACAGGAAGAGAACTAATATCGATGTTCAGATGAGTATCGATTTCTTTTCAATCCCAAAATGCACTGCTGAACTCACTAATCTAGTTTTGAGAACTCGGCTAAGATACTTGCCAACTATCCCCTTAGTTGTAAATTACGTAATTGTGTGAATGGGGCATTAGGCTACAACATACACATTATAACTTCATTATAATTAAGTAGATTTAGAATCAAATTCATGTCAATGTACGATAAAGTTAGTTTTCAGTTTTCCAGCATGAATTTGAGACTATACTGAAATATGACTAGACAACAAAATAATTAAGGTTTCTAATGTAACCTTATCGTGGCAACTAATTTAATGAATAAAACAACTACCGATATAAAATTACGCGGGACGCGTGTGGATTTTAAAGTCATTTTTAAATACGATCTAGCTCAGCAACATAATATGGATGTCTGAGGAAAAGTTCCTCAACTTTGCATTTCACTATCTCACTTTACAAACAATAACAAGTCTTGAGCGGAATAAGTATATAGTTACATTTACAATGAAAACATTCCCAAAAGTTCACACTGAAGCACGTGCCCTAACCTTTAATCTAAAAGGAATCGTGGTTGTGCGCAAGCCAGTAAAATGAAATGGCAAGCTATTTGTCTTGGAATGCAACAAAGGACAAGCTGAAACCATTATGACAATTATATATACTGCGAAAACGGCCGCATCTTGTGGCAGCAAGGAAGATAAGACTGTCCATTGATGCCATATCTTTCTATAATCCCGAGGAAATCTCTGTTCCACCTCTGACATCAAATGGTGCAAAGCCATAAATTCAACAAGACATGTGAATTTGGTCATAATTATAATTTTGACCAAATAGCTAAAACTATAATTCCCATTTGCATTACAAATTAAAAATGTCCGTGCATTACACGAATAAAACTTTCACGGGAATTTATATTTGATATGCTGTTAAAATTACGCTTTTTACAAATACATATTCTTCGCTGTGAAATTTTAAATTCGCAAAAAGATTAGTTAATGGAGATCAAGTGTAGGTATAAGCTAATTAATAAACATGCAACATCAATGTAGCCAACTATTTTCCCTGAAACTTTACAAAAGAAGATTGGGCTTTCAGCTTCTTAATGATCTCATCAAGAGAAAAGCTCTTTAATTATGTCGGTTTCCATTCTCGTACGAATAAGTGTAGCCAAAACTTAAATTAAAAAAACGGCACATTAGATTTTAAGTATTTAATAGCACTACCTAAAATTACAAGGAAATGGGCCAACTTAATAGGCTATTTAGCTTTGCTCAAAGTATTCAACTTTCATTTGTAATCCTACTATAATCCGGAGCTGCTTGAAACAAATTCAACAAAATGAGATAATGCAAGAGTTATTAATGAAACAAGGCGAGAAAAAGATTATCTCCAGGCTATATGGCAACACAAAAAAGATTGAGCAGAGGAAGAGAAATCAAGAGAGGAAGGAAGGAAGGAAGTAAAGAATAAAACGGAAGGAAGGAAGTAGTATATAGTAGACGAAGACGACATGGAAAAGAAAACTTGGAGAAAACGAGCTTCAATTTGCCGGGTTAGTCATTGTAATGTCAGTCACGTTGAGCCGAACGAGATTTCGCGAGACGAATATTAATGGGGCATGGATATATTAGGTCAAAGGGGAAATTCATTGCAAATGGCGAAAGCAAGTGTAATGACAATTTGTAGGCTAAGACGTAAATTCATGCGTGTCAAGTATCATTTTTTCCCCCTCTCAATTGCGAATAAGAAATGCTCGATTGTGAGCAAGATGGCCGATGGACCGGAAGTTGGGTAGTTGCGAGCGTTGGCCGCATTAATTAGAGTGGCGCGCCAAAGAACAACTACAAGCAAGGATCACTCGGGCGGAAGTCATCAAGCGATTAATCGCCTCAATAATCCCCTTCCCAAATTGCATTGATTGCAAAGTAACCCCATAATAAAAAAGCTGACGCCTGCGAAAATAAGCCAAATGTGCTACAAATGGTAAACCTTGTACAACCCAATTATAGTTGTTGTTTTTTTTAAATAACCATGTCAGCTTATTTAAGCTCGATGACTCATTTTATTCAACAACTTAAAACATTAAGCTATTAATTTTTTTGTGCTGGTAGTATTGCAGCCTTTGCTTAAATCTTTGCATACATAATTAACAGAAAGATATTCAGACATGCAGTAGATGTACAGCGCACATTCTGGATCTCAAAATTTAGAGCTTGTAATTAAATTATGTCAGGTTACCCAATTAAGCATTAAAAAAGACAAATTTGGAATAGTATTCTCCAATTCCCACAAAGTTTCTATAGACCATTAAATAATTAACTCTCAATTGGTTCCAAAATAAGAAATCAGTGCAAAAATTTGATGTAGTCCATTTCAAAATTATACGTAATTGCATCTTATCATTTTAAAATAATAAGCATTTTCAGAATGAGACTGAGAATAATGAGACAGATGGTAATATTTTTATGAAACGATCTTCAAATAAACTTGATCTATTGTGTTATTTTTCGTCACGAGAAATGCGAACGAGAATATTATAGAGTGAAAAATGTCTGGATATAATTAGGCCCTTAGGGTCAAAATGATATTTTTCATCCGAGTAAGGGAAAGATACTTTCAGCACACTACAAAAAAAAAACTAAGTGATTTGACAAAGTCAAAGTTATTAATAGTCGACTCATATAATATATATGCACTAGGAGTCGACAACCTTAATGTACATGTAATGGATTCTCGATAATACCACTCCTCTGGGTAAATTCTTGATAATTAGATCCTCAAGAACATTGTATATTTCATCTTAAAGTATAGTAAAAGGAGCGGAGAGGACCGCAGGTGTGAATGCAGAAAATAATTGGGAAAAATAAGAAAAATTATAGGCTTGAACATCGTTTCAATTTTTCCCCGAACAGATGGGCCTTGCCCCCTATAAGCCCCAATATACACTAGTACTATCCATGTGCCGTTTCCCTATGTTGTCCATATTGTATTCAAGTTAAAACCACGACAATAAATTTTATGAACGGAAAAATATAAAGATTGAATCTTGTAAGTACCTATCCTTTACAATTAATGTACATTCCCCAATTATGTTTCAAGATCATTTTAAGTGTTTACAGATGTTGGATTAGCTTTACCCATGACAACATCTTTAAGTGGATTACTACTTGAACTAAAATTTATTCAGGCAGCATCAAAACATGGAAATAAATTCATTAAACATTTTCTAATGATTCGTAGTACTTACGAATTAAAAAAAATTGAAAATACTGTCACACAATACAAATTATGTGCACCTTTTTCAACTTCATTCGTAAATAAATTTCGGTTATTTTAACGCACCGAATACATTTGTTCAGTTTGTGAGAATAACACAATTGTTCTTGTGACCATGCCATAGATATTTTGTTGTCGTCTTGGCATTTGGCTGTTGCCAGCTACTCATATGTATTTGGGCGTTTATCGATCCATGTGGTCGAGGTTTCAAGTGAACGGCTGCTAGAAAAGACCCTGATTAGTGTTACATAAAATATAGTAGGAGCGGATGCTCAAGTAAAGAGCCTTAAGAATGCAAATTGTACGCTTTTGTACGGCTGCTCACCTCGCTTTGCAATGTCCCTGATTTAGTATGTCATCTGAAACTCCTGCGCGAGATTTCCAAGTAAATTAGTAAACAAACGTGAATGTGCTTTTAAATGGAATGAAGTTGTTTTCATTACACCACACAAAGGCTTTCCACTTCACTATTTAACAAACTCGAATAGCTGGGACACGTTCTGGCTTAAAATCTGCGAAATCCGTTTTAAGTTGCCCAGTGTTTCCATTGTGGTTGGCAACACCGCATTATTTGTATGTTCCGGATTTCAGAAATTACCTAAACTTTATCAGGTGGTTTTGTGCGCATCGTTTATCAAGATTAAAACTGCACAACGGGTTGGTATATATACATGCTAGCTAAATGCAGCTCTTATTTATAAAATCGTTCTTAAAAATTACAAATTGCACCATTGAAAACGCAAATGAATGCTTTTATGTACGAGATATGCAGCAAAGCCGAATCCAAAAGCTCCCCTTTCGTCTGTCTCAAGTTATGCACAGAAAGCTACCAATGCAGTGAAGTCAAAACCAAAAAATATCCCAATTCCTACAGTTGTGTGTGGTTATTACATCATTCTAGCCTCCTATATTATTAAAATATAATAGTTTGGGTTCATTTTTCGATTTTTATAAGCTATTGAATCATTGTTGATTAAATTACTTATTCTCCTGTTTTTCGCTAAAAGAAGAAAAAAATCCCCAATCGCAGGCATGCAGCTACCATAGAAATCCACATCATTGAGCACTATAATAAGAATGAGGTGAACAAACTCTGTTGTGTATTGCAACGTCATATACTAGATATATAAAAGCAAGTAGCCAAAGTTAAAGGCGGCCCAACATAAAAAAAAAAAATGCAATCAATATTTCGCCTGGTTGAATGTCAGTCATAACGGTCTTAAAAAGTTTGAATGCTTTCGCGCCAATGGATTTATATTTCTCACACAAGTTGATCCCCGTTCGGCTTTTACACTCGGTTCGTTTCAGTGTACATGATATATGTGCTTGGATAATAGGCGAGAGGCTTAACGCTTGGCTATTGATCCGTCCATTTGCGTAGCCCTGCACACGATCAATCGATCATTCATCACCCCCACACACTATCTGTTCCTATCTTGCCCCCTTCTCCTCCCTTTTCTTCGACCGCTGAGCTTCTTCTTGGGAGGAAATCCTCGAACCCAAATACTAAATCCTACTTCTAACCCACATTTCAGTCAAAACCTCTTGCAGCATTAAATCAAAACGCCGCCGCCATCTTGGAAAATTAACCCTCAACATCAATTCAATTAAGCCTTCTGCGAAAATATAATCCGAGTGGAATTATGGGTAGTTTTTAATGAGAGTTCAAAAGTTGGTTAATTAGTATGCTTGCTTTGTGAATAAGATAATAATTACATCGGGTTACATTCAAGGAGGCAAAATGCTTCTTGTGTTAGAATAGATGGACTTCACTGCATTCTCACATAAATGACATATTACAAATGGCGGCCTTTGTGTGGAGCTCAGGGAGTACTCACTTTCAAAAAAAGATGGGATCCTGCCTCACACTCTACAGAGCCTCTCCATTTTTTATGGGTTGAGATTTTATCATTGCATAATGGGTGGAGTTTCCTGAAATAGTCAGTTGTTGACAAAGAATTCAAGGAAAGACAACTGGTTTGGCCTCAATAGTGAAGAAAAGCACAATAGATGTCAATCTTATTGGTGGATAAAACGTAACGCATTTTGGTATATCTTTTGGCACCTTTTGTACAGTAAATACTTAAATTTGTAGGACAACTGAAATCAACTTGATAGCAATTAACCTAATGCGTATTTCAGTGACATCGAAAAAATCTGATTATTGAAAACAGAATTGTTATACTAAAATCAAATTACAATTTACTGTCACCGATCAACTGATTTGGATTCATTGAAACAAAGGAGTTTGTTGAGTGCTCTCATGTGGCGACTTGGTTAGCAAACACAAATGCAGTTCTATCGTATACAAACTTTCCAGTTTCCCCCATTTCCATTTATACAATTTTCGTATGGTGCACAGTGAAACTTCAAGTTGCAAACTTGTGATTTCCCTTGTGATTATACAAAATGACTGAAAGTGATAGCATCATATTTATTGCAAACATTTAGCTTATTTGTATGTACTCGCACAAACTTCGGAGTAGATTTGCAAGCTACCTAGTAAGAATGGGTCTCTCTCTATCTCTCTATTGGCATATATTTGAAACAAGTTTTGTATCAAATAAACGCTTGTTATTTACCCCCTCCTAACAGGGACAATAAAATTCACAAACCGAGTCAATAAATCAATTCATTTAATTTTTTCCAACAAAGAAATAGAAACTGCATTGTTTTCACAAACTGCGACCAAGGATGGAGAAAACATTGAGACATAATGACTAATAATTAATCCATTTATCTTTCATCCATCCATTTTTGATAAACTGAAAATCCCATTCAACAGTGAACTAAAAATCCTGTTATCAACTATCAAAATTATGAGCCCGTGATATAACAAATAAATAATTCTGGTGACTATCGTTGATAATTTTGGATCAAGGTTGCTGTTAAATTGTGCCAAAACTTTATATGGATTAGCAATTTAGTAACCTAGAATATCAAGGAATACGTAAATATAATAATATGCAACTGGATACAATATTTGAGATGATGAGTTGGCTGTTGACCGGAAGCCAAGCAATCTTGACAGCCACACTTGTTTACGATGCATATAATGACCGTGTTTGATATATTTGCCTGCACTTATCGATACGTTTAATTCGATTAATCGGCATGCGTTATGTTCAAAATATATCCGGCACCACGTGACAAATGACGGCGCTTTTCCGTTGCAAGATGAATAGGAATAGGGCGGAAATGGGGGATTTTTACAATTTGTTGAACGCAGCGTGCAAGCTTATAAATTATCACATAATGAGGCAAGTGAATCTTCTTATATTAGTTTGCTAGGCTGCTTCATTTCCAATGCTGGGAAATTTCCGTTTCCATTAGCCAGGAAATGAAAAGAAATTGGTGGCGAATTCAAGCTTTGATAGTGAATGGAGACTACTGACTATTTTGAAAGTGTGATTTTTTTTTGTTGCTAGCTCCCCTTCAATTTTCCTTGATTAAGTTGGACGGCGGCAATTTGTAGAAAATTAAGCAGCATTACATTGCATTTCTTGAATGGGAAATTAATCAATGTGCAATGAATAAATAATAATCAACTTTGTGGGAACACCACTGAAAGAAATTATCATTAAGAGATATTATAAATAAAGAAAACGAATAGGGCACATTTACATATTTTCATATACAGAAATTAATATATTCAATTTGTGAATGCATTTTTCATGAGGCAATTATAACGTGGCATTATTTTAAATCATTTACAGAACCTACAGTTCTCAGATTAAGTCTAGAAATATACTTAGTTTCTATTTGAGCTTCTTTCTACAAATCGCACTGTAAATGTTGCAGTGCAGCACAATGCATTGAATAACTTGCACTTGATGTGTTTGCAGCCTAAGCTAACATTTACAACCCATAAGACATTTTAGTGCTGCTTGTGGCATAATTTGTTGCACTACTAAAGTAGTCTGCCTCGTAGATGACATTTATGCAGAATAAATTAGATTTTCTAGCTTTACTGCAGAATATAAATTGCTCACTTGGAAAGGTAATAGTGCTTAGTGCGTGAAAATATATGCAGTAAAATTGCATACCCTACTTATTTCGCGTATAGCCTACATTTAATTGTCATATTTTAATTGTATAGGTCTGCAATACAGCCTACTCTGTCGGCAGATTAGAAAATTAAACTGTACGGAGAGCCTCATTATTAACAGCAGAGAAAACGGAAAAATGCAAAATTTACGCAGGGTGCAATGCAGTGTCAACATTGCAAAAAGCAATTATCTGCTCTAACTACACATTTTGTTGACATACTTAAACTGTCCAGAACACCTTTCTCTTTTTCCAAATGAATCGCGTCAGTTTTAATAGAAATGCATTCACAGGTTCCAACTGAACTTTGCAAACCTGCGAAATAAAATTTGCAATGCATGTACAGTGCCTGTCCAAATTATTAGTTACACTGTGATTTTCGAATTAATTGTAAATTTCCAACATTCTGTCCAATACCTTTTTTTACGTTTTAATTTGATTTACAGCTGGTTTAGTACTTTGTACAACCTCCCCTGGCTGCTATGAGAGCTTTTATACGCCTGGGCATGCTCTCTATGCAACTTTTAGCAAGCAATGCGACTGCATGGTCATTATGCCAAACACTTATTAGTTTCTCAATCAACTGGGTTTTGTTTGTAATTAGATCTTCGTTCACTCTTCTTTTCACCAACTCCCACCTGAACGATGAGCAAGACGTCAGTATTAAAATGTCAATACAGCAATAAATTACGGCTTTAGCATCCCAAACGAGCAATGTGTCTGAATATACAAGCAATGCAGACCGCCATTTTGAATTGCAGTGTTGCCAAGTTATTAGCAGGACGTTATTATACTGAATGTGGTAAATAGTTGTCATAAACTACACCAGTTATTGCACAGAATGTTGGAAATTTGCAAAAAATCCCAGTGTAACTAATAATTTGGACAGGCACTGTATATACAAGTCTTCCATCAAATGAATAAATATTCCCTTGAAAATCACTTATTAAATTGATACTTTGAAAAACAGCAGGTTTTTAATGTTGTGCTAATGGGGAAAAAAAGATTATAACAAGATACTACACTGAATCAGTCTTTCAGGAAAAGGACCTCATGTAATGGGACAACTCATCTGATTTGGTGCTTATTATTGAAAAGTTTCAGTTAGAAAGTGGTGCAACAAGTGGGGAAAGTTTAGCAAGTGCATGCATGGGAGCCATATTGGGATGACGTCATGATTTTGGCAAGCATCACTGCTAGCAAAATTGGCTCTTGTTCAATGGATGCCATTAGCAGCACACACTGGCCATCAATGCCCACTACAATCACTCACTGCTGCTGCTCTTGAATAATGAGTGCAGCATTGCACCGACCGAATCTGCATGATGAAACATCATTTGGACTTGGATGACGTCATTTGCCTATTATCTCCCGAAATTCGCAACATTTTTGTTTGATATAATAGGATCAGCGTTGAAACGAAGCTTGAACTCGTAATTGGCAGGTCAGAATGGGGAATTTCATCTATTCAATAAAGTTCATTCTATTTTCCAACTTCACGCACCTTTCCCTTGATTATATTTTAATCATCAATCTGGTTCACCGAACACAACAAATGTTTCCATGGAGAAGATTAAAATTACAACGACAAATAGTCGACGAACACAAAGTTCATTTATTTCAAATCGACTATATCTTGACATGTCAAAAAAGTATGCCACATTGCGGCTTCCAATTTTGAAAAGCAATGCGATATTCCCAACAAATCAATATTTCCCCAGTAATTATGCCATAAATATTCCTCAAATTGATATTAAATTTCATTTCTTGCAAATGCGGGCTCGGCCAACAACAGTTTCTGCAATAATGCATGTACGTACAGTATATTGGATTTCGCTGAAATCAGAACCAAATATTTCTTGGACCATTTCCTCTAACCAAATGAAAAGAAACCTCTCATAGTTATTATACACAATGTATCCTAATGAAGATGTTACAATATCCCAGCAAGAATCTTTGTTACACCCTCTTTCAGCGAAATGTAAACAATATCACCATATGCAGTCTACTATACTATACATCCATAATCCATGCTCCCCACATCTTTCCATTGATCATTCATTATGCGTTTCTAATAAAGATGTGGAGAGCATGAATTATGGATGTCACATTTTATGTAGGTCCTACTTAAAAGCCTAAGCGTTTGGGGACATGGGTTTATAGGAACTTTACATGTCTTGGTTTCATGCAGGGAAGGCACCCTGCAAGTTTGTCCCCTGAATTGTGAAACACCCTGTATAATGTATTCCTCTCCAACATTGGGATGAATTCCAGCTTTGTAATTACTAGTTGGGATTGTATTTCCATTTTGTACAGAGTATTGTCTCACACGGTATAAAAGTTTTTGATAAGGACCTGCGTAGAATAAACGAGACCCCCCCCTTGTGCTTCCACACACACCATAATGTTCAGATACTAATTTAACAATGATTTTCCATTCATTTATTTTCATGTGGACAGCAACTTTTTCAACCTACTGCAAACCGGAAGTTCAGTGGATGTTCTCGCATTTGGACCGAAATAGTGACGCCCAGCTATCCTACAAAGAATTATACGAATTGGAATATGAAGCCAGGGAACATTGTGTGAAACCGTTTTTGGAACGCTGTGACCTCAACAAGGACACCCTAATTGCTCCTCATGAATGGTGCAAGTGCTTCGATCAATCTGGTAAGACCTTTTATATCGTTACAAGAATTTACTCACTCATGAAATGAATATTCTAAAATGCAGTATCAACAGCTCATCCAAGTTATAAGTACAAAATACCCATTTTATTTCCTAACTTTACGATCGTTTTCGTAGGAATAACCAATACAGAAGCATTAAGAGAGTGGAAGATGCGAGATATTGGGCGTATTCGGCAATTCATACCCGTCTGCCTGGATCGCCAGATATCTTGAGCTTTGGCCAGAAAAGTTGTTCGGCAATCCATGTGGGCCTCAGAGATGGAAACAGGTTTTTTGTTCGGCATATCAAATGTCTGAGTGACATCATTTTCTCTGGCTGCCGTGTCAGAGACAAATTTCTCGCCTGACTCTTCAGAAAACAAGATGGCGGCCACCATCACAACTGCATGACGCGTAATCCGTCATTTTGAATTATTGAATACAGAAATTTGTGGTTGGCAATTTAAACCAGATAAATTGGGTGCCAGACATGCACAGAGATGGGATCAGAGATGACGTCACACACTCTGGCGACCCAGACAGACAGTATGAATTGCCGAATACGCCCATTGATAGAATAAAATCCTTTTCTCACAATTGTTAAACACGTCGTGTGTTTTTATTTGACAACTAGTTTCGACTCATCAGTGAGGCATCATCGGGTCAAAAACTTACAGGCCAACTCAGCATTTTGAAAATAAATCTTTAAAAGCAGATCCAATACATCAGGTTAAAATTGAAACGGATGAATATAATGTCCAGATGTAATTCGGTATAAGGAGTCAACGATTAATGAGATAACCTCAGACAGTCCATTATTCAGACTGATGTAGCGAGAGAAATGAACAGCATTTTCGTAGCTACTAATTAATGAAAAACGTTGAGCTCCAATTAATAATAAAACTCGGTGGATTAAGTTGTGGTGGTGGTCGACATATACTAGGTCCTTAATAATTCAGCATTTGCGGCCATGCAATTAACTCGTAAATTGGTCCAAATTGCCCTTTCGACCATCAGGATAAAAGAGCCTGTCTCTCTCTCCGTTCCTACGTCAGTCTCCACATTGGCAAATGTCGTAACGGCCACCTGACGACATGCACGTAAAACATGATTGAATCCCAACTTGCGCGCAATCACGCTAATTAATTACGTAATTAAACGAATGGTACACTTAGTCATTTGCCATAAAGCTCAGCCATGGTAATTACTACTTTATCGTACACATGAAAACTATAATTGTTCGTGCCTTATTCACAATAATGCAATTTGAACTTCAGCATCGGGAGAATAATATGTGTACATTTTATTCCTAGTATAAATGCAAAAATTACGGGGCAGTTTTCAAACACAATGTCATTTATTGGAGATATGAACTCGTTCATGCATTTCATTGGAATATGTGTAACTTACATGGCCGCAAAATGTATACAATTTATGTAAAAAAGTCCAGTCCATGCCAAAATGTACACTATCCCCTTTAAAATTCCCATTTAAGTCGTGTCTTTTCTTGTTGATGATTCGAATACAAACCATTCATTGTGTATTAAGTTATAAATAATCAAAATCGCAATACAATGTAATATAAAGTTCCAGACATCTTCCTCAATATCCTGAACTGAGTGAGAAAAACAGCCATTAAATTTTGTCAATTCTGTAACAATTAAACTTAAAAAGTATAATGTGCACTTAATTTATCGGTGTGAACAGCTTTTGCGATTAATAGACAGACCCTAAATAAAGCTCCAAACTGTTTTTGCAAAGAATAAAAATGCATTTTCTTTTTCAAACTCTGAAATTAATTTCCAAGTTGTTGTGCAAGTAACTTTACCCTAGGGCATCACTACACTTCGTTCTGCATTCTTGTTGAGTGCCACCACAATCGACTTTGCGAAATATGAAACTCGTTTAGGTCCTCATTTCGTAGAAGCCCTTTTAGCTCACCTCGTGATAGTAATGTAAAAATTGCATTTGGGGGAACAACAGCTTTTTTTTAATACCGTATAGTGCATTTACATCTATACACAGCTGCAAACTGGAATGCAATTTATGGTAGCAGAACAGAACCTGAATATGGCACAGCCCCTCTCCATCTCACTGCCCCGTTGGCGGTTAAACGAACCACTTAAAAAGTATTAGAAATTGGGCAATATGAAATATTAACTGTATGGGCTTTTATACGCTATCTGTGTACCAATTTGTAACTTTCACTGTTCAAATGCAATTGTGTCTGTCAAGAGATATGTGCCGTCAGAAAAAGAAAATAACAAGAATGAACAGTAGGCCATAACAAAAAGTTTCACAATTCAGACAATATTAAAGTTGCAGTGCAACTCAAGAATCCTTTATCACATTTCAAACGTATTGTATCGGGTATAATAACCATGTATACCGAGAGTTGTATATTAATAATTAATAGAACCATATAAATACAGTATATTCTTTTACAAAATTATAGTGAGGACAATGAAAGAAAATTGGTCACTGAACTTACTCTATACCCTTGGACTGATTGAGCCTACCCTACTCGTGTTGTAGTTTCATTTTTTGGTGATTGTTCTTCAGTGTCATTTTTAGGGTAGTACCTTATTAGAAAACTATCAGTTCACCTTTATGGACGGAGGATATTCAACAACTTTTCTCTCGTCGGCCAGACTGAATAACTTCACTACATTCACCTTGTTGGGGCTTCACTGCCAGTCAAGTCGATAATTTATTTCAGGCCACAAAAATTGCTGGAATATTCGTTTCATTTGATATGGGGCCGTTCACATACCACGTGGTCAATATTTTGACCTTTTTTGACTCCCCCCTCCCCCTTGTGGCCAGCTGTGGTCAATTCTCATACCCCCCCCTGAAAACCACATGGTCATCTTGCTAACCCCAACCTTTCAACTCGTAATAATAATAATAATTTTATTCGTTATAATAACGCCAGACATATTGTAACATCATCCAGAGTATTGTATGTAGGCTATATCTTGTTTTGAATAATTTGTCAAATTGTGATTCCATTTTTCAAAGTTAAAAAATGGCACCATGAAATAGAAATTGTCCAATTGTCGTAAACAATGTGACATCACGCATGCCATGAGAGTAGGAAAATACTGAAGTGCCGTTCATGTTTTTATTTAAATTGCGTTGCATATTTTTTATGGACCACATGGTCATGAATAAACCCCCCCCCCACCCCTCTGTGTGGCCAGCTGTGGTCATTTCATATACCCCCTCCCCCCTAAGCTGACCACATGGTATGTGAACGGCCCCTATGTACCTCAAGATTCAAATCAATACCAGCGCCCAATGCTAAAGATTGTCTTTAGTGTCCTTTTAACAGACTATATTTTGCAAATGTCCATAATTGGAAGAAAACAGACAATCTAAGCAATTACCTCGACTGAAAACGGCTTAGATGGGTTAATCCGCCGTTTTTCCCAGCAGTGCTCCATGCAATGTCTATCTTCTAAAGTAGTAATCTTGCTCAATTTATTTTTAATGATAGGTACGGAGAGAGAGGAAAAATATTACATCAGTTACTTTGTAGACTACATACGTGGCAAAGGGGGGAAGGGATAAGCTATTGCAACTTGTATTCTTTGACATACATTGACCACGTGACCACGATTTATCGATACATTTGGGAGCATTTTTTAAGAACCTATTATGTTATTTGTCACATACAGCACTAAAACACTTTGCCACTCTTAAATTCATTAGTTTTAGAGCAAATACACACTGTAAAGCGCAATATGATGCAGAGTTTCAAATGGCAGCTACCTTTATATGCGTGTTTGACAACGTGTGTCAACACATTCCTTCCAAGACTTAATTGACAAAAAGTTACCTCAGTTCTCATTCATATACGAGTTCTCAATTACTATTTTGTTTTAAAGTAAAATCCGACATCCACACACAAATAAATAAAATCTCATGAAGATTTTGATCTTTCGTTGCTCATATGGGGGGAAGACTAGTTCAATTATACTTTATGAAACAATTAAGATATTTATATACACTTACCATGTGGCAAGTTCACTTCGATGTGTTGTGCAGTCTGAATGGTCCCTTGATTGATTCAACGTATATTGTTTAGTCCACAATTGTGCCACATCCTAAATTGTACAAGACGAGAAAGAATGACATCTAAATGTTCAAATTGGCGCAATTAACAAGTTAACGAGGAGGGACTTGTGTGCATCTAGACTGTTTTATCTAGACGGTTTTATCAATAATCCCCGAAATTGTTCGCCGTCATCAATATTTCTTCTTAATAATTACACGTGGAAGACGAAATATGTTTGCAATTCAAAAAGCCATCTGACTACAAACTAGATTTCAATGGTGGGGAAAGTATAACAGAATGCGTACTGAATTTTAACATCTAAGCGAGAAAAAAAAAAACAAATTATATTTACACGTACTGCATATAATGAGACATCATATTTTCTTAAGACATCGATCGCGATGCTGCTCATCGTCTCCAAAATTTGTATGGTAATCAAATTTATCCAATTGGTGCGGAATTAAAAAAACCGACAACAACGCAAATTGGGTTTATGCTTTAGATTATACGGCGCCATTGGTGATTATAGTATATCAAATTATACGGGGAACAATTGCATTTGAGGACATTAAAATATTTTATCAAATCTTACACCAACACAACATCTCTGTGTGCGGATCATACCGTGTTAACATTAAACGAATTAAGTTTAATATTGTTTTCTTACTTAAAAACAAAACCGACAAGCTGTAATTATTTAAAATGAAATCAAACTCGTCAAACAGAAACATTTATAAATTCCGTACGTATTGAATTCATTTCAATTCCTAACTACAAAATACATGGAAATTTTAAATCAATTGTTCAAAGACATCTAATCTCATCCCAGCAGCAAAAAACTTTCAGAATTTGTAAAGCAGGTTCCATTAATAAATCTGAAATTAATTTGCTAAAGGATACAGCAGAATAACTATAACTATATAAGGTTAATCCCAACAGATATTACATTCAAATTATTCTTGCATTCTCAGATTTAGACACGCAGGTAGAGACCAAAAAAAATCGAGAAATTTGTTTCAGTAAACTAAGCAACAATGTGTTTCTTCTATCCCAATATGAAACTGTCATTTGTTGAGCACTAAAGTAGCCCACTTACTCAAGGACCTTACATATTTAATGCTGCAATTACGAACACCGTCATACGACTCGGGGAAAGAAATTAAAATGGGGAAAAAGTCACAAATTACCAAACTCTAACGTCATTATTTCGTTTGCTACATTTATTTCCACTTTTAAATGGATATATATATCAATTGAATTACCAGGCAACTCTTGGTATGTTAGGAGACATAAAGACGTATCGGGTCATTTCTCCCTTCGGCTAGAAGAGATTTGTAATAATGGGATGGTGCAGCACTGCGAAATGAAATGCACAAAATGGCAAATGGGCGTTGCTAAGCTACAAGAGAGCAGTGGCCATTTGCATTGAAACTGCTCTGAACGTGCAATGTTCCTCTACCTTTTTATATGCATGCCACTCCTTAGGACCCACTTTCAACAGCATAACGATCGTAACGATTTCGTTCCAGTTAGAAAAATCTATCCACAAAATCCCATTAACTTTTTTTCCCAGCCATAAGTCAGCAAAATACTCGCATTTTCATCTCCCACAATAAGCCAGCAAATCACACTAATTACTGTAACCATTTTGCAACTTTTGCTATATACAACACTAAATTAGATTTTAGTATTATATGCAGTATTTTGAACACCTCAAAACGTCGCAGAAAGTAACAATTTAACTTCCATTTCTGATTAGTATTTCCATATGTGAACCATTTATCCATTCAAATTTGTAACTCGGTTGTTATTAAAGAAGAAAAACAAACGAATCGATCGTTGATACACTATTTAATTAAATTTCACATGTAGTAAACCGAGCAACTTTTTCATATTTTTGATCGGTGAAACGTGGGAAAAAAGTATCTCGGTTGCAAATTTTCATTTTAAGATGTGCGTAAAAAATTGCAGAGTAGAAAATCGATTATATGCGGATCAGGAAAGCATAAGCTTCTTTCTTATAAATCAAACCTGACAACTCCTGACAGAGAAATTTCATTTTTACTCGCATCCATCATTAAATTGCCTATCTAATTAAATCATGTGTAGGTTCTTTATGATTTTCGTATGTCAATGCGCAAAACGGATAAAAGACGATTTGAAATATGCATTAATAATTATAATTAGAAAAAAATAATTTCATAATGCTATGAATTTTGTAATTGCAGATAGACCTTGCGCAGCATCTCGTCATCGCATCAGAAAAGCACATAGGACAGCAATAGGTAACAAATTGTCATGTAATTTCACAACAAGTAAGACTATTCCCATAAAAATAGACAATAGTTTAAAGGAAACTTTATGGTAAACGAAACAACTGCTCTTTGTTTGATCACGATAAGTTAAACACACTAACATTTTGATGTACGCATACTACGTAATTTTAAAATGGGAGTTCGAAATTACAGAGACAAGCACCACAATTTCCATTACTTGATTAAAATTAATTATTGATGTTGAATACTCTGATAGACATATACATGGATGAGATAAAATCACACAACTCTGTCTATATGTAGATTTCTCATTTAAATATCAACGGTTTCAAAGTAATTTATTTGCATATTTTGATAAATTTCAAATCCAATTTCAGACCCGGCAGAATACGAAAGCTAAAAAAATACTTTGACAACAACAGATGCAAGTTTCGTTTTATAGATGAATATAATCAGCAAAGTTATAAATTTCCATCAGTAATAATAATGAATCCACTCTTTTCCTTGCAAATGTAGACCATTGCATCATTTGCACGAATTGTGGTAGTCGATTTTGAAACTTATAATTTTTTACCGTTTTGTTTCCCAAAGTACCAACTTTTCGCAAAACAAGAACTTTCCTTTCAAATGTTTTTACCGCACACAAACAAATCCGCACACCGCACTTGGGTCCTTGGTGACCTTTCTCTGGGTACAGAGCGATGTTTCTTCATCTCGACAAACAATCTGGGCGATTTCACATTTTCACAATCGGATCTTTCAAGTGTTTGGCCATAGAAAAACGAATTCCGTTACCCTGGCAACACAAACTCAATACTTCTTCAAGCGCATAACTATTGTCTTGAACAAAAATACTTGTATATATGGGAAAAGAAAAATATTTCACAAGTCAAGTTGAGCAGGTAGTATATGCATATAGCAGTGCCCATTGATTTCCGCGCACATCAAAAGTCCACCAACTTTCTTAATTATGTATATACTATAATATACCAATACCAAATTCAATTCCGTCACAATGCACATCAGAAAGCGCTTTATGTGATCGATGAAGATTATATACTTACTGAATGAAATGCCACAATACCTTTTATAATATCAGATTGAACTTTCAAACCAACTTCTTGCTCAAACCTTTGTGTCTAAAATAAGGTCATATTCACCATTTACGTATGAAACAATGACCTTTGACAAAATTGCCTTTGCGATCCAGTTAGGTAAATCGAAGTCCATTTCATCAACGATTCAATCCAAGGTTCAAATTAGGAGAAAAGAAAAATCTGCGACTCCCACAATTGATCCCTAGCGTTGCTTTATTAAAAATCCCTTAAGTTACCAAGAAATAAAACGTAGATGGCTTGTCAAATTTCATTAAGTAATGAATTTAATTCTTAATTATCAGCAAATAACCAAAATTTTAACCGTCACATTGATATGTGTAGGATATAAAATTGTGAAAGTATAGGCCTACCTATATACCACCTCATTGGTCTATATTTTCGCGAAATATTAATAAAATCCGAGTTGAACAACAATATACTTGCAAACAGTAGCATTAATTGGTAACTAATAAAGTAATAATGTTTGTTAACAGGAGGTTATTACCCAGATTGCGATGAACGTGGATTCTTCAGGCGTTTGCAGTGTCACCACAGCACTGGACTGTGTTGGTGTGTCAACAGGCACGGAGTTGAATATGTTAACACCCGTCTCAAAGGTCGTCCAGATTGTGGTACGATTTCCCAG